>OU565285.1:30001209-30093719 GCA_913789915.3 Sphecodes monilicornis
TGAAGTTTCGAGTTGTAGGTACTTGAAGCTCTCAGAAATAGCGTTATGGAATTATACGCGCTTGAGTCCATTGCTTATTCATGAAGAAACACAAACAATAATATTTACAATTCTTGAGTTTGACTCACTTATCTATGAAAACGTTTTCAGCTTAAAGCTGTTATTCAAGCAGTAACATTGTGATTATGGCTACTTTTGACACAGAAGTGAATATGTTATTAACGTTAGGTGAATGCCAAAAAAATTATCGGCGTGCAGCAGTGATGTTTTTTGAACGTTATGGGATCAAAAAATGTCATGCAACATTTCATAATTTAGAAAAGCGGCTTCGCGAGCTCGGTGAATTGTGTAAAAAAACTCGCAATAAACCTAAAGCTGTCACTGATGAAAATAATAGTGCCAGTATTCTTGCTGCAATTACATTAAAACCTCATATTAGTCAACGTACACTTGCACAAACATCACATATTAGTCGTTCATCGATTCAACGAATTTTGAAACGGCAAAAGTATCATCCATATCACATGGTTTTATCACAAGAGCTTTCGATAGCAGATTACGATCATCGCGTAAGATTTTGTGAGTGGCTGCAGGGTGTTGTGGAAAATGACTTTTTGTGCAAAATACCTTTTTCCGATGAGGCCACTTTTATGAATTCAGGGCATGTAAATATACATAATCTGCATTATTGGGCCGTGGAAAACCGAAATTGGATGCGATGTGTTCCCTTTCAACATCGATGGTCTTTAAATGTTTGGTGTGGCCTAATAGGAGATTTTGTGATTGGACCTTATTTTCTTCAAGACACTGTAACATCTGCAATTTATTGTGATTTATTAAAAAATCATTTGCCTGCGCTTTTGGAAGATGTGCCACTGCACGTTAGAAGAGAAATGTGGTTCCAACAAGACGGCGCTCCTCCACATTTTGCAATCATCACCAGGCAATTTTTGAACGAAAAATTTGGGAACAAATGGATAGGTCGTGGGGGACCTCGTCAATGGCCTCCTCGATCCCCCGATCTAACACCATTAGATTTTTTCTTATGGGGATATGTAAAGGACAAAGTTATGTGTGAACCACCGACGACAAAAGAGGATATGAAACAAAGAATACGTGACGCTTGCGCTTCAGTGACTCCCGAAATGTTAAAAAATGTTAGAACAACTTTGATGTTTCGAGTAAATAAATGTTTACAAGCCCGTGGTGGACATTTTGAACATTTAATTTAAAGTACATTTTATTTCTTCACGAATAACGCTATTTCCGAGCGCTTCAAGTACCTACAACTCGAAACTTCAAACTGTTATATCTCATCATGGAAGTATCTGACAAAAAAATGTTTCCGACAAAATTGACTTGTTTTTTCCTGTAGAATCTAAGTATTTAACATTTTATAGGGGGTTCCATTTAAAATTACAAAGGTACTTCCCCTCCCCCGTTAAAGGGGAAGGGAGGCCACTTCACGTTTATGTAGTCAGAAAGGCCCTTCAGTTCCATGCAATTTAAGACTAAGAACTTTAAAATCGATGGCATAGTTTTCGAGATATTGAGCTGTTCAGAGTTATGTGGGCCACCCTGTATATATATATATATATATATATATATATATATATATATATATATATATCGCGAAGCCGCTTTTCTAAATTATGAAATGTTGCATGACATTTTTTGATCCCATAACGTTCAAAAAACATCACTGCTGCACGCCGATAATTTTTTTGGCATTCACCTAACGTTAATAACATATTCACTTTTGTGTCAAAAGTAGCCATAATCACAATGTTACTGCTTGAATAACAGCTCTAAACTGAAAACGTTTTCATAGATAAGTGAGTCAAACTCAAGAATTGTTAATATGATTGTTTGTGTTTGTTCACGAATAAGCAAAGGACTCAAGCGTGTATAATTCCATAACGCTATTTCCGAGCGCTTCAAGTATCTACAACTCGAAACTTCAAACTGTTATATCTCATCATGGAAGTATCTGACAAAAAAATGTTTCAGACAAAATTGACTTGTTTTTTCCGGTAGAATCTAAATATGTAACATTTTATAGGGGGTTCCATTTAAAATTACAAAGGTACCTCCTATCGCCCGTTAAAGGGGAAGGGAGGCCACTTCACGTTTATGTAGTCAGAAAGGCCCTTCAGTTCCATGCATTTTAAGACTAAGAACTTTAAAATCGATGGCATAGTTTTCGAGATATTGAGCTGTTCAGAGTTATGTGGGCCACCCTGTATATATATATATATATACCATATATAAATACAGCTACTCAAATAATAGATAATATACAATTTATATCAGTGTAACTGTTTTATAAATGGACCAAACGACTTCGGTTTCTCCGTAAGGCTAGAAGGATTAGTTTGTTAATTGACGTCTAAGAAACATGTTGAAGAAATGCATTTGGTCGGAATTGTGAAAGAAACTAATAAAAGTGATTATTACAACTTTTTTGTCTGTGCCAATATCGAAAATTTGAAAAATGTGTTTCGTAGATTCATATAATGTTGAGAATAATTATTGTGAGGCAGCTGGTATGAATGGATGGTATGGATTGGTACGACTGTGCGGTATGGGTTGGTATGAATGAATGACATTGATTGGTACGAGTCTCTAGCGTTTTCGAAGCTCAACAGGTTATGGGCCCAGTTTATAAAAAAAAAAAGAAAACTGCTGAAAAGATATATAGAGGTTCTGGAATTTTCCATAAGAGCACGTGGTGAAGCGTGATAGAAAAAACTAAAAAGACTGAAGGAAAATAACAAAAACTGAGGAAGATGGCAAAAATAAGCATAGAGGAAATGCAACGAGTGGAAAAGCTGGTAGATGCCGATAATTTTCCAATGTGGAAATTCCAAGTGAGTATAATTCTAAAAGCCCAAGATAATTTTGAATTATTAACTCAAGTACCCACAGATGAAGAAAAAACAAAGCAATGGCTAGTTAAGGATGCAAATGCACAAAGAATAATAACTGCAACAGTGGATAAAAAAATTTTAATACACCTGATGTCCAATAAAACAGCACATGAAATGTGGACCAAACTCTGTTCCATGTTTGAAAGAGATCATGAACAATTAAAATGTAATCTGCTTCAAGAATTTTTCAGTTTTGAATACGACAAGAATGCAGATGTGGCTATAAATATAAGCAAGCTTGTAAATATGATATATAGATTAAAAAGTCTGGACAGAGTTATAGACGATGACATGCTCATCGCAAAAATATTAGGATCATGGGCTCTGGGATTCAAACATTTCAGAAGCGCATGGGAGTCTACAGCGAGAGAAGAAAGAACGCTAGAAAATCTAACTGCCAGACTGACAGCGGAGGAAGAAAGACAGACAGGAAAAGAAGAACGTACAAGTGCAATCGCATACCAAACCAAAGAAAGGAAATGCTACAAGTGCAATTCAACTGGTCACATAGCATGGCAATGCAAAACAAAACCTAACAATGAGAGTAACAAGGCAAAGTGTTATAAGTGCAATAAGGAAGGACACTATGCGGCAACATGCAGACAAAAATCAGAAAGTAAGTACTGTACTATTTGTAAGAAGTCAAATCACACAGAGAAACAGTGCTACTTCAGAGACAAAAATGTACAAGAAACAGATAAAGTAAATAAGGGAAACAAGGTTGCGTACTTGACTAAGCAATTGAGCAGATCCGATGACTGGGTAATAGATTCCGGTACAACCTCACATATGACCAACACTACTGAAAACATGTCAAACATAAAAAAAATAAACTCGATGGTAGGAGTGGCAAAAGGAAACGAAACAATGAGAGTGGAAGCTGTAGGTAGCCTTGAATTTGAACAATGCATACTTAAAAACGTAATGGTGGTTCCTGAATTAAGCACCAATCTGTTATCGGTCACAGAAATTAACAAAAATGGAGGAAGAGTGACCTTTCAAAAAGAAAAAGTGACAGTGGAAAATGATGGAAGACAAGTCCTGATAGGAGAAAGAACTGAAGAGGGACTGTATAAAGTGAGTCTGAAACCTGAGAAGGAAAACAAACCCAATATAATATTAAATGAAAATAAACTGAAGAACAATGGCATAGAAGATTAGGACACCTGAGTAAGGGTGGCATGCTAAAACTCTTACAGCTGAGCACTGGAATGAATATTACTGAGAATCAATTAAAAAAATACGAATTGACCTGTGAAATATGCATGAAGGCACGACAGACACGGCTGAGCTTCTCAGAAACCAGGACGAGAGCAACAAGACCGATTCAACTGATTCACACAGATGTGTGTGGACCACTGGAGGCTAATACCTGGGATGGGAAGAGATATTTTGCCACATTTCTTGATGACTATACCCATTATGTTGAGACACATCTACTAAAGCATAAATCGGATGTGCAAGAGTCTCTGATAGAGTTCATAAATAAAGTAGAAGCTCGATGGTGCAGCAAGGTGTCAAAAATAAGGTGCGACAATGGTCGCGAATATATAAACAATAAAATAATAAACTGGGCAAAAATAAAAGGAATAGAGATGGACTGCACTGTGCCACATACTCCTCAGCTTAATGGAAAGGCGGAAAGATTGAACCGAACCTTAATGGAGAAAACAAGAGCGTTATTGTTCGACTCTAAAATGAAGAAGGAGATGTGGGGAGAGGCACTGTACACAGCAACATATCTTTTGAACAGATCCCCGACGAGCACAGAGAAGAAGACATCAATTGAAAACTGGGAAAAGAGAAAACCGAACTTATCAAGAATACAAGTGTTTGGAAGTGAAGCTCATGTAAAAATCACTGAACACTTGAGAAAATTAGATGCGAGAAGTGAAAAACACCTTATAATAGGTTATGCACCCAACGGATATCGTCTATGGGATAAAATTAAAAGAAAGATAATCATTTCAAGGGATGTGATCGTGCAAGAAGGGAAAACAGAAGACTGTCAAATCGAAGACAGCGTTGTTTTAGACTTGCCCTATGGCGACGACGAAGAAGTGTATAGCACAGAAGAAACTGAAGATGCAATACATGAAGAGAACGAAGAAGAACAAGAGCAAGAAAATATCTCCATGGAATGACAAAGTTTCAGTGAAGAACAAGAAGATACCGAAGAAACTCAAGAAATACCTATCGTCAACCAAGAACCACTAAGAAGATCAGAAAGAAAAAGACAGCCCCCTGAAAGGTACAACTCTGCATTTCTAACATTTGAACAGGCAGTTACAGGTCTAGACAAGGAACGATGGATGGAGGCAATCGATGACGAGAAGGAAGCAATGAGGAAAAATGATACTTGGACAATGGTAAACGCAAGTGAGGTCCGAGGAAAAAGACCCCTTTCCAGCAGATGGGTATTAAAAGTCAAAGACGATGGAAGGTATAGAGCACGCCTGGTTGTCCGAGGGTGTGAACAGAAAAAGGATCTGGATTACGAAGAAATCTACAGTCCGGTAGAAAGTAATGCTTCTTTGCGTATACTGTTTTCCATAGCTGCCAACAGAAATCTTCGCATAATAACTTTGGACATTAAGACAGCATTCTTACACGGAAACCTGAAAGAAACAATTTACATGTATCCACCTCAGGGATATAAAGAAACAGGAAAGTTGTTCAAGCTAAAGAAAGCGATTTATGGCCTAAAGCAGGCACCCTTCTGCTGGAACGAGCGGTTTTCCGAATTTCTTAAACAAAAGAATCTCATTCCTCTCAAGAGTGATCGATGCCTGTTTAAAAAAGAAAACTCAGATCTAATGCTGGGACTCTACGTAGATGATGGACTCGTGATTGGTAGCGACATGGAAGAAATGACAGAGCTGCTTAATGAACTAAAAAATACTTTCGAGATGACAATAGATAAAAATCCACAGACGTTTCTTGGGATGGATCTGCACCGTACACAGGATGGCATAAGACTATTTCAGGGTAACTACGCTGCCAAGGTGTTGGGAAAGTATCGGATGGAGAACAGCAAACCGGCAGGAACTCCCATAAATCCATGTTCAAATGTTGACGAAGACCGGACAAGCGGTACCAACTTCCCGTATCGAGAAGCAGTAGGCAGTCTGCTGTACCTATCTACTAAAACAAGGCCTGACCTGGCCTACGCAGTTGGATTTTGCAGCAGGTATGTTGAAGGTCCAATAGACAGAAATATAACAGATATAAAACGAATTTTAAGGTACCTCAAGGGAACGGGAAACAACGGGATCCAGTATAAGCGGCAGAACGACGATGATACAATTCTGGCATACTGTGACTCCGATTTTGCTGGGGACCACTCAACTAGGCGCAGTACCACAGGTTACGTCATTTGCTACGGCGGCGGACCGATATTGTGGACATCGAGAAGACAGCCAATGATTGCTACATCCAGTACAGAGGCTGAATTCATTGCAGCTGCAGAATGCTGCAAAGACTTGCGCTATGTAAAGATGCTTATTGAAGAAATAATAGGCAAAAAGGTGAAAGTACGACTACAAATAGACAATCAGGGAGAGATATCATTGATTACAAGTGGGGCAGTTAATAAAAGGTCAAAGCACATAGACGTCAAATACAGATATGTAAGTGAGACTGTAAAAACCAATCTTGTTCAGGTAGAATATTGTCCGACTCAGAATCAAGTAGCTGACGTGCTAACAAAACCTCTAGCTTTGGAAAAATTTAGAAAGTTTAAAGATAAATTAATGGACAGTAAGTGAGGAGAGAGTGAAGGATAAACTACTTCACATAATTGAGGGAGAGGATTGTAAACAATTATTGTGAAGAAAGTAGCATGAGTGTGAATATAACTGTGTGTTGAAAACTGTGTGAGTGTTGGCAACAATTATTGTAAAAGAAAAAGAAGCGGCTTGAGTGTGAATGCAATTGTGTTGCATAATTGAGGGAGAGATTTGGAAACATTTATTGAGAAAAAGGTAGCATGAGTATGAATACAACTGCGTCACATAATTGAGGGAGAGTGTTGAGAATAATTATTGTGAGGCAGTTGGTATGAATGGATGGTATGAATTGGTACGACTGTGCCGTATGGGTTGGTATGAATGAATGTGTTGCGGCTGCGCGTGGAGGAATTCAGGGACTTTGGTAGGTTCGGGTGCCCGTGGAGCGCTGAAGCGCTCTGCTCGTGGAAGGTGGATGTTGGCGTAAGAAAAACACTCTTTCGAATAAAATTTATAGAAGATAAAAAGACTTTATTGATGAAATCTCGAGGTGTATGCTCTATGGCTCCAGAATAATATCTGCCGATATCTCCTCCTCTCAGACGGCTCCTCGTCCTCGTTCGGTTTTCCGCTCCCGCTTCGTTTCCTTGGCCAATAAGAAAATTCGGCATCTCCAGGTGGACGTTGATTCGCTGGATGGTCTCCCTCGAAGTTGTAGGTCGACGGTGATTGGCGGTGGTGGTACCGTGGAAGCGCGCGCATGAGGGCGGTAGCGTGTACGAGGGAGCCCGCCAAAACAAGGGATGTGGGGGTGTTTACGCGCGAAGATCTAGACCGCGGGGTCCCACGGTGGGACTGCGCAAGAGAGAGGTCCGAGGGAAAGTTCTAAGAGGCCCTTGACCGAGGGTTTATGACTTCCTGTTCTGGCGAGTTTGGAACTACGAATTTCTAAGTGAAATATGAGAACTCCTTCGAGGAGATACGTGACTGCGCCTAAATTCCTCAATTAGTCTCGCACATCAGGATTACATCTAGGTTTTCCGTGGGAACTCTCTTGTCGTTTCTTTACTTATTCTAAGCTATTCCTGCCGCGATTAAATATACAACGAATCCGCGATTTTGGCCTAGACATTACTTTTATATTCAAATTTCCCTCTCATCGCCATTAATCAACCTATGGCGCAGTAGCGCTATCGTAACTATGTTCGCGTGGTCACGCAACAAATGACATTGATTGGTACGAGTGAGCGGTGTGAATGAGCAGAGAGGGAAGTTGGCGGGCCTCTAGCGTTTTCGAAGCTCAACATATAGCTTATATGCATGCTGCAAATTTCATCGAAATGTAGTAAAAATTGCAATTTTTCACGATTTTCGGGCTATAACTGCCATTTTTACCACATTTGATTGTTTATAACTCGTAAACCAATAAACCAGTTTCGATGAAATTTGAATAAAAAACAAGTTTTTTAAATTTTCGTTATTGGCCCAGATAAAAAAGTTGTAATAATCACTTTTATTATTTTTTTCACAATTCCGACCAAATGCATTTTTTCAACATATTTATTGTTAGACGTTTATTACTAACCTAATCCTTCTAGCCTTACAGAGAAACTGAAGTCGTTTGATCCATTCATAAAATAGTTATACTGATAAAAATTATTTGAATAATTGTATGTACCAGCGCGGGGGCTCGTTAGTCTTACTACGCTACCGAACCATGCTGAAAAGCATTTTTAGACAATCGACACAACAGCAGAGGAGACGACAACAGCGCTGCGGTGGACGGCGCGAAAGTCAGCCAGCCATTTTGTATATAAATCCCGAATTTCATAACGATGACTTTACTCCCAAATTTTGAAGCGAAAAAGCAATATTTTCTCAGGGGACTTTTTTTAAAAAATTCTTTGTTCTACTCCGCCTCCCCGTACAGAGCCCTTTTTGGCAATTTGGCAAATAAATTTTTTTCTGTGCAGTTTTTCCAAAAAAGGGCTCTGTACGAGTACGTGGAATAGAACAACGAATTTTTTAAAAAAAGTCCCGTGAGAAAATATTGCTTTTTCGCTTCAGGAAATTGTAGTAAAGTCCTCGAAAATCAAGCTGCTTGGTTATCTATCTGTCTTTGTCTCTCCTGCGAGTGACATATCTCTCTCTTTGTCACAGCCCCATAGGAGAAACAAGGATCTCTCTATCCTTGTCTGGGAGCTTCTTTATTTCTCCGCAACTGTCGCTGAAGTCAGCTCGAAGTTTTGCTCTGGCTCCTGCGCACCCTTAACAGTATCTCGTCGGTGGCATTATCACAGACGAGGTATAAGAATAGACCAATCACCATATGGGGTTTCGTGTCTCACACAATAACAACTAGTTTTCTTACGCCCTCTACGCTGATGAACGATAAATGTTGGAACTAGATCCACGAAAACGCTCAAAAACAAATGGCTAACGAGTTGTGTCTGTGGAAACAGTTATGATATCGGTTTCGTTCCCTGAAACAGTTATGAAGTACCGATATTCTAAATAACTGTTATGACGGACCGAAATTTTGGTTGATATCGTTTTCGATTATTAGTATATATATATAGATAGTATTCTATATATAGATCTGCTCTCTCCTATATGTTCAAATTACAGTATTTCATCGATAATTGTCCACAACACGGGTCTGCGGAGGGACAATTATGCGCGAGGGATATCATTGTTTGAGGTTTGCCGAACTTAGAGAAGGACAGCCGAGCTCGAGAGGCCTCGGTCACCGAGAAATGTAAACATACTTAATCCGAATTTCCAACTTCTTTATTAATCATTATTTTTTATGGGACTTCGATGACCATATTTGTGGCATTTTTCTAATAAAAATGATATCAAATATGATATAATTCCGATGATATTTACTTGTGTAATCGACGATTAAAGTTTCGGGCGCGAGGAAGGATAGCGTATGGGAAAGAAAGAGACGCGGAGAGTCGCAGTTGGCGGCACAGTTCAAAGGCTCGCGCGTCCTCACAATGTATTACCAAGGAATAACTTTTTTATTATTACTTATTTTTTTATGAGACTTTTGCTAATAGATTTGTGACATTGTTCTGATTAAAATGATACCAAACACGATATAATTTGGACCATATACAGGTGTATCATTATGTATAGGTCAGGTACATAACATCGGTGAGGCAACAGTAATGCAGTGACGACACTTTTTCATTTTTAATTAATCTTTTAGGAGACTTTTACCATCATATTTGTAATATTACTCTGATCAAAATTTTTCTGATTCTACATACATATCTATTTTTTTAATTGACGATGGAGTAAGTTTTGGTGACAGACAAAGAGAGTATGTAGTAAAGAAAGGGACACAACAATTGCAAAATATGTCCGGTCCCATAAATTCACCGTACAACACTTGTCGGCCGTCCGTTGCAAATTGCATCTACGTGCTTAAATCCAAAATGTAAATCCGTGACCGTAAAACCTCAACATTGGTTTTTCCAGATTTTTTAGGTTTTCTCTTCTCTGCATTCCTACTATGTATGATCGACCAATTCACAGAAGACAAGACGGTTTATGTAGATGTAGCTGAGGTTCTGCCCGTTTTCAAAGTCGCGAAATGCCCCAGTCAGGAGAGTGTGTCTTTAATGTCTTTATCATTTAATCTCTTTGTCTGTTACCAAAACTTACTCCATCGTCAATTAAAAAAATAGATATGTATGTACAATCAGAAAAATTTTGATCAGAGAAATATTAAAAATATGATGGTAAAAGTCTCCTAAAAGATTAATTAAAAATGAAAAAGTGTCGTCATTGCATTACTGTTGCCTCACCGATGTTATGTACCTGACCTATACATAATGATACACCTGTATATGGTCCAAATTATATCGTGTTTGGTATCATTTTAATCAGAACAATGTCACAAATCTATTAGCAAAAGTCTCATAAAAAAATAAGTAATAATAAAAAAGTTATTCCTTGGTAATACATTGTGAGGACGCGCGAGCCTTTGAACTGTGCCGCCAACTGCGACTCTCCGCGTCGCTTCCTTTCCCATACGCTATCCTTCCTCGCGCCCGAGACTTTAATTGTCTATTACACAAGTAAATATCATCGGAATTATATCATATCTGGTATCATTTTTATTAGAAAAGTGCCACAAATAGGGTCATCGAAGTCCCATAAAAAAATAATGAATAATAAAGAAGTTGGAAATTCGGATCAGTGTGGTCTCACCGATATACCCGAGCCGCATGTACTCAAGGGGGTACACCCCGCACTAGTGGGGATATCTCAGGGACAACTATGTCGGAGACATTTGGGACAATTACCGATGAAATACTGTACTTCTTTTTTTATTTCCTGTCATTGTGTTATATATCTAATATTATTTTTATCAGTAAAATATTAATAAACATTGTTACGAGCCTGGGCCGAGCGGTAGCGCGCGTGGCCGGCGAGCGTTTTATGGTTTGGGGAGGAATATTGTTTTAATTGTTAGTAAGGCGCACGGACGAACCTGATGCGAAATCAGGGAGCCGCTAGGATATTTGAGAGACTTCGTGGACGAACCCGATGCGAAATCGGGGAGCCACTAGGAGGTACACGCGTAGACGAACCCGATGCGAAATCGGGTGCTGCTGGGAGGTTGGAAGACGCGCAGACAAACCCGATGCGAAATCGGGGAGCTGCTAGGAGGTTGAATAAAAGCACAGACGAACCCGATGCGAAATCAGGGAGCCGCATAGGTTGGATAACAGTTTGGGTTCCTGATACGATGATCAGGTAGCTCCTAGGATATGTTAGTAACGGCCTTGTAACTTTAATATTATAAATTAATTGATACAACCCGAGCGGTAAGATTGTATCATGTGGGAGCGGTCAACTAAGAATTACTGGATCTGAATGGTCGGTTAAAATCAATTGTTACTCAAAATTACCTTGAACTAAATTGTATATTACAGGAAACTGGCTCTGTTACAACTGTTAGTATCGCGATAAGAATTGAGTGTGTAAGAAAATGTTATGTAGTTACCTAAGTACTACTGTCTGTTGCATGACGCAATGGCGATGCGGGGAACACAGAGAGGTTGAATAATTATGCCAAGATAGATTAATACCGTACTCGCGGACTCTATAAGGTTATTTGATTACGAAAGGGTGACTAGGCCCGATCTCACTAAATACAACCAACTCCAAAACGAGATTCAGCGTAACGACGTGTATAGCCCGTTTGTACTTTAAGCACTGTCCCCGAGGGTTAAAATTCGAGGGTTTATATAGTGTAAAATCTAAGTGGGGATGCTCTCAAGATTTCCATATTAGGGAATCTTGTGCAACTGTCCCTGTACTGAATCATGCTTTGTGCCAGCTGCATCCAGCTGGAGCATAGTCATCGTTTCTATAAACAAAGGGTGGAATAGGGCATTTTCCGTTCTCAGGAAAGCGGTTAGAAAACTCTGGTTGAAATAAAGCAGAGATAATTCTCTGTACGTAACAACATAAATACCAGGTTTACAGTTTTCATAAATCTTGAACGTATGTCAGATATGTCCAGGAATAGCTCACTTGGACGCGTTTTCGAAGGAGACGCCTACTTTTTCCGTCCGCGCGTCTCGCTCCCCGTAGCGGCCGTAGTTCTCCGACCTCCTCAGACTCGTACCTGCCGCTTGCGGTATGTATTGCGTGTGGCGCTTTGGGGCGACTCATACCCATAGGTTTCCACATCACCCATGAGGTACTATGGTCAATGCGTTTTTTTTTGTCAGTGGTATCCCCTATAGGCCAATTCCACTGCGTCGCACGATAATTTCGAAAAAATAAATTTGGAAAATAGTTTTTATTATACTGTCAAAATTTTACTAACAATTAGGAAAACTTGCAATATCCGCATGAAAGACGATAGCGAGGAATCGCTCAGCAGTGTACGTTGCTCTGTTTTAATGCTACGCATTTTTGAAAACGAACATTCGCACAAATAAGTCGATCCGAACATTGAGAAAATTCGTATGGCAAAATTTCTTAAAATGGAATACTTCGATTCACAAAAAGTTTTGAAGCATGCTTTCCTAATTGTCAGTAAAATTTTGACAGTATAATAAAAACTATTTTCCAAATTTATTTTTTCGAAATTATCGTGCGATGCAGTGGAATAGACCTATAAGGGTGTGGATCCAAGGTTGACCTTGACGCAGATTCGATGCTAGCGCCAAAAACAAAACTAGTGGCATTTCGTCCAAGTTTAGTAATAAAGCATCCCTCCAGTAGGGGAGCTGGGTACATTTTCTACAGATGAATATCGATGAGCACAGAGCAACGCCTCAGCGGTGACAGCAGTCACTGACCAGTAAATGTTGCCGGTAAGTCAGGCTTCATCAGCAAGCGTGACGTCACGATTAATTTCAGGTTGTGTGCGTTTGATCTAACCCAGACCTAACCCTGACCTGGTAGAAAATACTTATCTAAATTATATTTATTACACAGAATTTTTTAGAAGCTGTGAAAGCAATTCTATACGTTCGTATAAGTTTTCAGTACTTCACTCTTCATAGTAATTATGTTAATTCATTTTCAGATTAATTTCACGCATTCCTTTACACGATATTTAGATTTTACTAATGTAATCGTGTTTCATAAACTTTATATTTTAATATACAGCGGGTGTACAAATATTCGTACACTTTTAAAGATCGAATACCTTCTTTAAAATTGGATCAAACGACTTGAACTATTTTATTGAGATGTCAGACGCATACGTTTACTAGGTATCGTGTAAATAATTGTATCTAAACAATGCTACTGGTCGAAATTGTGATGAAAATAGTAATGATCACAATTTTTAACTTTTTCATCTGTGGCTGTAATAAAAATTTAAAAGACGCATTTTATAGGTCTAAGTAAATTATGTGCATGTTCAAAGTTTCATCGCGAAATCGGTCAACGCTGTTAGGAGTTACAAACATTTAAATGTGATACATAAGGACAAAATTCCCCAAATAGACCGAAAATCTGCGACTGTCACCCTTAGACTTTAATCTTGTAATATTTTATATAACATACGTAGATCTACAAAAGGCGTATTTTCAATTTTCATTATAGGCAAAGATGAAGAAGTTAAAAATTGAGACCTTTACTTTTTTCTTCAAAATTTCGACCATTAGCAATTTTTAGAAAAAATTATTTACGCATTACCGAGTAAACTAATTCTTTTAACATCTCAAGAGAACGAAAGTCATTTGGTCTAATTTTAAAAAAGTTATTTGATTTTTAATGGTGTACGAATACTTTATACACCCACTGTAGTCATTATCGAAATCATATTTCGAATAAAAACATTATAACCTAACATTTATTACAGATTCCAATAAACATTCATTTGAACACCTCAAACATTAAATAGTCTCGGTACATTTTACAGCTTCATCAAAAGGATTCATGAAAATATAATTGACATTTCCGATCAAACGCACATAACCCGAAATTAATCCAACTTGGACGCAATTTCATCAGTGTCCAAAATTACTGTGCGCAATAAATATGTGTCCTATTCTATTTGTGCGTAATTGAGATGTGTCCGATTCTTCTTGTGCGCAATCATACTGTGTCCAAAAGATATGTGCGTAATGTGGTCGTGGGCAATCGTATTGTGCGCAAATGAGCGCCTCCCAAGACGAGGCACCGTCAGCGTGCTCGAGCGAGAGCGTGTGGCACACAAACACGTTCGGGCAGCGTGTACGTGTGCCCATTTTGCTCTCACTAGCCGCCACGCACACTAGGAACGGCTACCCCTACAGTGTCCGTGTGCGGTGGTCGGGTGGTTGGTCGGCCAACGATTTCGAACGTACGGATCGTTCCTCGGGTGTTCGGCTGTTTCAGCCGATTTCAGATATTCCAGCTTTTCAGCGTTGCGAGCGGCGCATTCGATTCTCGGTGCGGCACGGCAGACGTTTTGCTATAACTTTTGGCCTAAGAAAGCTATCAAAGCGAGATTTGGATTAAAATTTTGTTTATAAAGTCGGTTTAATACTGAAATATGTTTTGTATTTTTAAAATCATTTTTTCTTGTTCTTTGAAGGTATAGCTGGATAAGATGGCCAAAGATTCCCCCAAAAACAAATTTATTTTTAGTCAGACAATGCGGGACGAAGAATTACAAAAAAATTCATGAATATTTCACCGATTGGCATGCATGACTGAGATTTTTTTCAGTATTTTTGGTTGCAAAATCAATTTTTAAATAAGTCATACAGCTTAAAATCGCCGATTTTATGTCGAAGTTTTCAACTGACCACGTTTATTATTTTATGTTAGTTGTGTCTGATCATGATTACTTGTATATATATTTTTAAATCTTTTCGATTATGCGGGCACGTTTAAATAAATTGAAAATCGAAAAAATGCGTATCTTCTATTGAAGTTTTGGAGACACCAGTTTTATAAAAATTCAGTAATAAAATATTGTTGGAACATTTGTGCTTAATTGTTTTTAGAATTTTTTATGTTCATTGTTAAACCAAGAATAAGAATAAATTTTTTCGATGCCGTTCACTTTTTTGTAAGTGTATCATATAATATTAAATCTTTTTATATTCGGAAGAATAATATACAAACTTACAAGTTGACATCGCGGAAGGAGTAACGCGCACCTCACAAAAGTGTTTCTTACCAAAGTTAATCAGTATTTAACCGACAAGAAATTGCAATTTTTTAAATTAAAAAAAAGTCAATTTTCAACAAGAAATCAAGGTCGCTGTCATATCTTTAAGTGGAACTGGGTGTAATAAACACTTTTCTGACCAACCATCCGAAGGGTCTGAAAAATCGTGGGGACTAATTCGCGCCGCACCCTGTATAACTCGAAATATCTATGTATGCGATGGCAAATATTTTGTCTCTAACTTATCCTGTAGGATGTATATGTGCATATATTACTAATTTAATTTACATTGACTAATTACATTAAAATTACATTACAAGAGTTTAAAAGTGACTTTATTAAAATATCAGTTGAAAAAAAATAATGTCGTCGGCAAGACTCGAACCAAGAACGTAGTCATTACGAGTTTCTCGCGCTCCGAGCTCGGCCACTCATTTCGTTGTTCAATCCGTAACACGAACTTCATATAAGCGAAAGTATGGAGAGGTGCGCGCTACTCCTTCCGCGCTGTCAACTTGTAAGTTTGTATATTATTCTTCCGAATATAAAAAGATTTAATATTATATGATACACTTACAAGAAAGTGAACGGCATCGAAAAAATTTATTCTTATTTTTGGTTTAACAATGAACATAAAAAATTCTAAAAACAGTTAAGCACAAATGTTCCAACAATATTTTATTACTGAATTTTTATAAAACTGGTGTCTCCAAAACTTCAATAGAAGATACGCATTTTTTCGATTTTCAATTTATTTAAACGTGTTCGCATAATCGAAAAGATTTAAAAAAATATATACAAGTAATCATGATCAGACACAACTAACATAATAAACGTGGTCAGTTGAAAACTTCGATATAAAATCGGCGATTTTAAGCTGTATGACTTATTTAAAAATTGATTTTGCAACCAAAAATTCTGAAAAAAATCTCTGTCATGCATGCCAATCGGTGAAATATTCATGAATTTTTTTGTAAATCTTCGTCCCGCATTGTCTGACTAAAAATAAATTTGTGGTAAAACTTACGTTTAGGGGAGGATGCTCCGATGACCTTGACCTTGACATATGTTGCTGATAACAACATTCTGAACAACTTTTGTCATTACAACTACCCGGTGCTCGGTCTTAGTTTTCGAGATATTTGCGAAAAATTATTGCTAGTACTGTATTGAATTTTCTGTATTCTTCGTAGCTACGTAAGGCTACCATAATTTCGAATGAGCTACACCTTAGATAAATAAACATAGCAAGAACTCATACATCCGAATGTGACCCATGTGCGATCCAGTGCGGACCATAATGAATTCTATGTATCCATTAGACCATTTAAATACAGAATAAAATTCTCAGTTTGATATAGATACTATTCGAGATACTCATAATTTCGTCTGATTGCTCTCCGCCCCCCCCCCCCCCGCCACCTAGTCCTAACCAACACACGACACCACACACACCCACCCAGTATTTCAGTGTCGAAGGTTCTCACATTAAACAATGTAAAATCAACTGAAACCAATACCAATTTGTTTTACTATCAAATGCGATAATATAATACATGTATGCTGTATTGGTCTGGGTTAGGTCTGGGTTAGGTTTTGCAATTTGTTTTACTATCAAATGCGACAATATAATACATGTATGCTGTATTCGTCTCAGTTGATTTTATATTGTATAATGTGACAGCCTTCTTTTTAGAAACACTGGGTGGGTGTGTGTGGTATTGTCGCTTCTCATCCCCACAACGTGTTTACAAACAAAAAATAAACAGATGCGGCCCCGGGACAGGTTTACGTTGCCACGGAGCGTGGAAGAACACGGAAAATTTAATACACTATTAGCAATAGTTTTTCGCAAATATCTCGAAAACTGAGATCGAGCACCGGGTAGATGTAATGACAAAAGTTGTTCAGAATGTTGTCCTCAACAACATATGTCAAGATCAAGGTCATCGGAGCATCCTCCCCTAAACGTAAGGTTTACCAAATTTGTTTTTGGGGGAATCTTTGGCCATCTTATCCAGCTATACCTTCAAAGAACAAGAAAAAATGATTTTAAAAATACAAAACATATTTCAGTATTAAACCGACTTTATAAACAAAATTTTAATCCAAATCTCGCTTTGATAGCTTTCTTAGGTCAAAAGTTATAGCAAAACGTCTGCCGTGTCGCACCGAGAATCGAATGCGCCGCTCGCAACGCCGAAAAGCTGGAATATCTGAAATAGGCTGAAATAGCTGAGCTCCCGAGGAACGACGATCCGTACGTTCGAAATCGTTGGCCGACCAACCACGCGACCACCGCACACGGACACTGTAGGGGTAGCCGTTCCTAGTGTGCGTGGAGGCTAGTGAAAGCAAAGTGGGCACACGTACACGCTGCCCGAGCGGCGAGTGTACGCCACACACTCTCCCTCGAGCACATCGACGCACAGTGGTCCGGATTGGAAAATCTTGTCCCATTTTGCCCAAAAACGAACTGTCTCGTATTGATGTCTAATCATTGAGCATTGCTTCCCAATTGTCCATAGACCTCGGAAATAAAGAAAATAGTACAATTTAATAAATATTATAGTTGTAATAAATATTGAAAGTTGGACATTTCAAGAGGAGTATTTTTCATGAGAGAAATTGCTGACGTTCTTATTTAATATTTTTTCTCGCTTTTTTTATATTAAAGAGCAGATTCTTGCGATAAGAAATCGAATCTTACATTATTAATTAGTTTCCATAATATATTAAAAGTCAATGCTGAACTAAATGGAGAAAATTTTAAAAATTCTTCATAATCGGTAAGGTATATCTTTCAAACCCCACAAGTTTCACCTTTCTTACAAATTGGAATATTTTTAGTACAAGTTCCTCTAAATAGTCCTGAAAGAGTTACTTCCCCCCACGTCCCTCTGCTCAAATTATTATTGTTTAAAGTTATTAACGCTGGACGCGGTATCGATCAATATATCGGGCAATAAAGCCCGAGTTTTTCTCCAACGCTGAAATATCAGCCGAAATCACGAGAATTGACATAAAATTAATTAAAAGATTCCACGTTATACTTCAGGTAATTCTTTTTCAACACATCTGGAAATTGTTAGTAGTATGTACAAAATATGGCAAAAAAATTTTCAATTAATTGAAGTCGATGTTATATAAATATATCCATTTTTTATTATAGGTCATTTCATCGACCTACAAAGTAGCATCGCAAAATTTAAAAAATATGCACATGATACAGCGGCAGTAGATTTTATACAAAATTATGGTTGCTATTACATGCCAGCGTCTATTCATGAACTACTAATACATGGGGCGGAAATCATAGAAAATACGTTGTTGGCCTCACAAGA
The DNA here is from genome assembly GCA_913789915.3 of Sphecodes monilicornis. NCBI lineage: Eukaryota > Metazoa > Arthropoda > Insecta > Hymenoptera > Halictidae > Sphecodes > Sphecodes monilicornis. The sequence continues at coordinate 30,019,856 of OU565285.1, forward strand.
ATTTTAAACGCATAAGATGTGGGAACACACGGAAAAATTCAAGATTATGCACAAAGGAAGATGTATTAAATCAACTACTTTTGACATCCGATCCATTTATATCCAGTTTTAGAATAAAATCATACCGTAAAAATGTTAGGCAAATAGAAGCAGAAGCTTTAGAATGAATAAATAATTGACATAAAAAGTTTAATTGTGATACAATTTTTATCCGTAGCCCGACATTTCCACATTATCCATTTCAAGTTTCATGACAATATCTTTTACGATTTAAAAGGTACACGGACATGGTCCACGATTTTCCATTAAAAAAATTATAATTATTATAAATTATTATAAAAAATATCTTTGACACGCTTGTGGTGCGTTTTTAACTCCATGGTAATTTTTTTGTGTTGATTGCAACAAAATTTCTCGAATTAATATTTTATACATCAGCCGTATAGTGACGTCTCGTTTGCGTACGACACCCACCTTACCGGCAGCACTCCTCATCCTCGGTTTTACCGATACAGTGACTTGATCAGCGACGACTCGTCGTCGGTGACTGAATGATCAGAAACAGACTCCAGCGCTCGTAGCGAAAAATGCCGGAACTATTTGTTTCAAAAAACGCTCGCTTTTGGTATTTATTTCGGGAGTAGTCAAAGTGTGTGTTTAAATCATAATGGTTTATCATAATAAACGTTGCATTGACATTGTATGCGTCCCCGCTAGAGCGCGTGGTGTTACGTTTTTCTATAAAAAACCCAAATCTCTCGATATTTAAGAAAATGTATGTCATTTCGACAACAGCAGCACTGTCGCTTCGTCATTGCTTCTCAAATAATGCAAATAATCCTCGAAAACGCAAAAATAGACCATTTGAGGGACCACGCGCTCTAGATTATTCTTTTATCTAGCGATTGTGACTACCTAGGGGTCACAAATGTGCATTAGAGAGCCGTATTTTGACTACTTCATGTACATGCTAACCTTAGTGGTGTGAGGGCCCACCAATACACCCTCACTCGACGGATCCACACCCATAAGGGATACCACTGACAAAAAGAACGCATTGATCATAGCACCTCATGGGTGATGTGGAAACCTATGGGTATGAGAGTCGCCCCAAAGCGCCACACACAATACATACCGCAAGCGGTAGGTACGAGCCTGAGGATCTCGGAGAACTACGGCCGCCACGGGGAGCGAGACGCGCGGTCGGGAAAAGTAGGCGTCTCCCTCGAAAACGCGCCCAAGTGAGCTATTCCTGGACATGCCTGACGTATGTACATAAGTTTACTCCATACGTATAATTATTATTTGCATTCCTACAATTTTCTAACACTATTAATACGCATCTCTTTTGAATATGTGGGGTCCGCATAATTGCTAATTTGAAAAGCAACAGCCCTCTCGCGATAGTAGTGCATAAATACCGCAATATGTCGCGAAAAACAAATCGCGAAGAATGTGCGTGCTAGAGAGAGAAAGAACGTGAAGACTGTGCATTGGACAAAAAAAAGAGTGCGAAGAGTGTGCGTGCGAGAGAGAGAGAAAGAGCGCGAAGTGTGTGCGTGCGAGAGAGAGAGAAACAGCGCGAAGAGTGTGCGTGCGAGAGAGAGAAACAGCGCGAAGAGTGTGCGCGCGACAGAGAAAGAGTGAGAGAGATAGAAACAGCGCGAAGAGTGTGCGCGCGACAGAGAAAGAGTGAGAGAGATAGAGAGTGCGTGCGGCCGTCAGGTGTGCGACCTCCCGATGACTACAGTGCCACCGTCGCTCGTCCGTTCCCATTAGTTTCGGACCGTGGTCCGTGATCCGTGATTCTGTCGCTCTCTCCTGCCGGTGCGGGCAGGGGAGTCTCCAACCGCGGTAAGGGCCCGTCCCTCGGAGGGGTGCATTTTACACACCCCCGGGATCACCCCCATCCCGTGTAAAGCGACGTTTATAAAACAAGCATTTCCTGACCAAATATGCAAGCAAATATAACATTAAACATATTTAGCACGCCAGTCAGATAGTAAATGCATTGGATAAAGTAGTAAAATTAGCAGAAGATTGGGCCACCTGAAGGCGTGATAGAAGGTCTTATCCACCCTAGAGTACAGTCAATGTTTACCAACATCAACATATGTATATAAACATAAACCTCACAATAAAATATGCAAAATATATATTTACACATTTTATTAAGTAAAAGAACATTGACTGTACTCTGAATCGTGAAAAAGGAATAAATGAAGTACTAAACTACTAAAGCTACCATATTCTTTTAGACAAAGCAACTACAAATTACAAAGCAACTATGTATATACATATTTCTTAAATGCTTCTACAAAAAATTCATTTATAAACTGTTTAAATTAAACTAGTTTTCACAGTTTCATATCCACGACGTATACACAAATCTCTATGCACGAAATTCCGGAAATATGATTAATAACTGATTTTAATGAATTTATTATACACACATTTGAAAAGTATATAGAAATACCAACAGGATTATTGATAAAAATGAAAACATTTAAACATGTCTGAAATGCGATAATTTGGAAGATGTTTTCACGGAACTTTTTATACATCTAAATTTCTTTCCAAGCCATACTGTATCTGTTTAAATATCGCGTTAGTTTGAAACGTGCTTGAATTTCGCGATTATCGCGATCTATACTCGTTGGTGACCTCCTCGATGTTATTCGTCCGAGGAGCCGAATAAGCAACAATAGTTCAAGTAAAAACGGCGTGACTTTCTAGCGACCAGCTAAAGTCAGCCGATAAACACGGCGATCGGTTGATCACCTTGCAAAACGTTCAAATCAAACTCATGTCGCGAAGGTATAGAGAGACAAAGAGAACAACATACAAACATACGTTGAACAGAGACAGGCGGATAAGAGAGAGACAGCGCCGCGTAGCGGATCAGCTGACACTCTCTCGCGACGCTTCGTCGCCGCCGGCCTTATACGCCGGTTCTATCGTGCGCAGATAGTCGATCTTGTGTGTGTAAGTGGTGAGTTGGACCACGTCTTCCACCGAGATTCCTATAGCCGCGTGACGTATTGAGTCACGCACGAGCTTTGAATCAAGGTTGTTGAAGCACGCGTTAATTCGGCTGGATAATCGAGCTTGGAGCCTTACAACCTCCTTGTAAGATTAACAGCCACCCTTACGCTGACGCCCACGCAGTAGAATCGGTTTAACCGTGACTACGCCAGTGCGAGCGGACGGATTCTCGATTATCGAGATACGTCAAAAATATACAGTCCATGAACTCTGCGTTTTGAGCAGATTGGCTGTATTTCCCCTCCGATAGCGATTATCGCAGTCAGGAGCGTACGGGAGCGTCACGAACGGATACGTATCGTATCGGATAGGTGTTTTCACATCTTCTTTTGTAATTTATTCTTACAAACGCCAACGTCGCTAGACGTCCCAGGATGAGACCGGAGGAACCGCGGACCGCCGACCTTCACGGGGATAATTTGATAAAAATAAACGGCCCACCATTAGGTGGGTCACTATCAACATAACCTCGTTGTACAACAATTTACTTTCCCTCAAAACTCCTATCTCCTCATATTCGAGCCACCGTTGAAAAGTTGTTGGATTGTATTATACAATCCACCTTTTTAACAGTATCCTTATGAATTTTTACAGTTAATGTAAAATATACAATATCTTTCCTATGTGCAGCGCATTCAACCAATTTGGATATTCCTGTTTCACAGAAAAAAAATAAAAGAAACCTTTTAAAAATTTTTTATTTCAATCCGCAATAAAAATTTAATATATGTGTTCGATATGAATAGTGTCATCAAAACTAACATCTGTGTTCTCTTGGATAGCAAACAATGAAGTATCTGATTCCAACGTGGCTGGTTCATATTGTGCTATCGTATCTCCCGGCATTAATGGTGCATCGTCATCAGGCATGCAGTTACTACTATGTATACTACGATTAAAATTCAATAATATATTTTTTCGAATTGCAAGACGCACCGCTTTTACCGAAGGATTGCGATTATAAGTGCCACCGTGCATTCGAAGAACGGAACAAAATTTTTCTATACAATCACTATTTAAGCGTGATGTTAGAAGTAACATGGTACATACCTCTTTCTTTTAAATCGTTCCACAACTGCAAGGTGGTATTTATAAATTGCCTTAATCCCAAAAACCATGGAGGTGATTTACGACCGTCAGATGTAAGTACAAACTAATTGCTCATGTTGGTAACATGACACGCTCATAGCGGATGACACTCTTTTGCTAAAAACTTGAAGAGCAATCTTATACTTCATTTTATCAATAAAATTTGGAAAAACATTTTTTTTGGATAATTTGAAAGTTGCTCGTGTACTTTTGTCTTTCTCTAAATTCCAGAGAAGTACTATATCGCGCCACGAAACTATGCAATCACTAATAGAAGAATCATAGTTTAATAAATTATTTCTAAAACTCTTGAATAAATGCAGATAATCAAAAATGTAATACATTTTTTCACCATTTCTTATAAAAAATGGATTTGCAATAGAAACACTTCAAACCTGTATCATGTAATGCATCTAATATTTCATCTAAAATAATTGATATCATGTTTCTTAACACTAGTTTTTGATACAAAGAAAGCCAATGGATGTTTCCAATTACTAAACAGCCCGTGTATAATAAATACAAGAACCTGTGTACCCATAGTTACATTTCTACCCAAAAATCCTAAATCTTCGAAAGCTTCAATGACCTGTCTTTCTGGGTGGAAATCGAGATACCTTTTGATAGCCATTTCATCAAATACAAGAATGCAATTACGATCGGCTACTTCCATATATGCAGATTTTAGTTTCAATGCATTAAATAAATTTTAACAAATTCCTGGCCAAATGTCAGTTTTCCCGAACCATCGAATAATTGTGGCTGGACTTGGCAAATGAAACCAAAAATATCACGCATTTTGTGATATAAAACGGGAGAAGTGTAGTGCATTGTCATGCATAATTCTTGCTCCTTTTCGAAAAAATTCGCCACGATTTGGGTTTAAATAAAATAAGAATAACAAATGTTAATAAATAACCGGATATTCTTTTAGAAATTGCTTTCTTCAAACATGTTTCATCTATATTGCCTGAAGAAAGCTTCTTTTTGCAACCGAGCTTATTTTGCCTTACACTTTGCCGGCCAATTAAAGCGAAGAATATTATATTTTATATGATTTTATATTTTATATCATATATTAATTTAATTTTTCAGTTAATTTATATGAATTGGGGGATTTATATAAATTTAGAGAAAATTCAATATTAATTTAATTTTTCAGTTAATTTATATGAATTGGGGGATTCACATAAAGGGTATAGCCGGATAAGATGGTCAAAACTGCCCTTGAGCCGAATGATATTGCGTATGGGTCATTCGATAGGGCATCAAAAAAAGCCATACTGTGTAAAATTTTAACTCTATATCTTGATCGGGAGAGTAGTTATGGGGTAAAATTGAAAAATCAGTTTTTGGCCTATTTGCCATAGTTAACAGAGTTTGGAAATTCTGAAAAAAAATCTGAGACATGTCAAACACCCGAATACATATTCTGCAATTCGTTTTAGATTTTTAAATTAAAAATCCTGCTTGTAAAACATCAAAAACCTCAAAAAAAATTGAAAAAATGCAGATTTCACATGGGAGTTCTAGAGTGACTAACTTTATATTTTTACAGTACCGATATATTATTATAAGTATCAAACATGAATTTTTTCACATTTTTCAGTTTCTTGCGCCGTTGTTAAAAAAAATAAAAACCGATTTTTTCGCCATTTTTTCCGTGAAAAGCGAAGCTAACCTTCAAATTGTAACGTTTTATTCATTCTGTGAGCCTATTGGATACTGATAAACCTTGAGCATTTCACAGAAATAATTAAAAAATGAAATTAAATTAATTAGTATTCTACTACGTCAGCGCATAACATCTGAAAATATTAACCATGTTTCCAACAGCCCGGTTGGGTCAGCGCGTTAGGCGCTCGACTGGAGTCGTGCTCGAGACTCTGTAGAGGACAGACGTATACATAACCTCACCACGCAAGCCTGAGCTATTTCCCACAATATACAGTTCATACCTGGCTCCACACAGTGACAAATAGTGCGCAGAGCAGTGCATGGTGAAGTGATAAGCAATTCACCTTGTCTCCAGCAAGGTAGACGAAATCTCTACCCCTGGAGACCAACAACAACGGATCCCATATTCAAAATCAAAGCCCTAGCACATCAGAGAATCAGATGGGAACACCTCAAAAAACCAAACGTGTTCCAGTGCAAGAAATGCCAAAGGCTAGGGCGTGCCAGCCAAAACTGTTCGCTAAATTATAGATGTGTGAAATGCGTACAATCTCATGAATCAGGAAAATGTTCCATCCCCGTCTCAGCAGACAAATCAGCTCTAAAATGTGCAAACTGTAACGAAATGGGTCACTCAGCTTCCTACAAAGGCTGCCCATACATCAAATTTGCAATGGAAAAGAAAAGTATTCAAACTGAGAAACGTAACATAAAAAACTCTGGAAAAATCAACAAGATCTCATCGCTAGTAAACAACAAGATATCCTATGCACAAGCAACAATAACCAAACATCCTATCGAACGAATTACAACGTCCAACATCCGAGAACAGAAGACAAATATACTCGTAACAAAACCATCCATCGAGGGAACAACCCTCTTGGACGACAACACCCAACCTATAAACGAGCCCAGCTGGTTAAATGATCTGAAAAACGACATATTGGCTTTGATCTTAAGTCAAATACACAACTTAGCAAACCAGATTTCATCAAACTCCAGCAAAATAGAATTTATTCTCAACTCTCTCTTCTCTGAATAGAAATGGCTTCCACACCGACATACTCTGAACATATAAAAGTAGCAACCATCAACGTTAACTCCGTAATCTCCAACGCCCGAAGATTGGAACTCCTGCGCTTCATCAACAAACACAACCACGATGCCCTGCTCCTCACGCAAACCAAGCTTAATAATAGACATAACATTACCTTCAAGGACTACCACTGCTATAGAACGGACCGCCCCAATGCCACACAAGGAGGAGGCACAGCCATCCGCATCCGAAGAAACATCCCTTGCGAGGAAGTCCACACCCCTTCCTCCAAGGTAAACAGCATACTTGAATATACAATAATCAAAATTAGTTTAAACAACAATTATAATCGGGGATGACCCACTTGGACGCCATCCCATTGGACGCGTTCCTTTTGGACGCCGTGCCGAATGGACTCGTCGTTCGGACGCCATTGCGGTTGGATTTCTGACATTTGGGCGCCGTGCCGTTTGGATTCGTGACATTTGGGTGCCGTAAATTTTATAATCATTGCTTTTCGAATTCTAAATATGGTGATATTTTATTGCGAAATGTACGGTTAGGTCTGGGTTAGGTCTGGGTTAGTTCTGGGTTAGGTCTGGGTTAGTGCTGCAAAGGTGATGGGGGGGGGGAGAAACACCCCCCAAAGCCTAGCCCTGACGCTGGCAGCTGGGTGGAGGTGGTGAGGAAGGGAGGAAAGCGGGCGTTGGTGAACGCAGCGCACCTCACCGACCTCCCACCAGCCACCCCAGTGCCACCTGGGGGTGCGGGAGGTCCCGAAGGGACGGGGAAGACACCCCCTCGCCTACCCCGTCCGCCCAAGACGGCGGCGGTGGTGGTGACGGTGCCTCCGGCGGCGACCCTCACCTATAGTGAGGCCTTCGGCAGGCTCCGAAGGACGGTGGACCTGAAGGGTCTTGGGCTGGAGGGCGGGATCGATCTGGCCATCACCCGGACCGGGGCTATTATGCTCCGTGTCCGTGGGGATGGCTGTCGCGATCGCGCCCATCAGCTCAGCGTCCACATGCGGGCCGCGCTGGCCGGCACTGGAATCAGTGTCGTCCAGCCGCAGAAGAAGGCGGAGCTGCGCCTGAGGGGGTTGGACGATTCCGTCACCCCCCAGGAGGTGAAGGCCGTCCTCGCGACTCAGGGAGGAGTCGCAGGTGGGGGTCGTTAGGCGACCCGCAGCGGGCTATGGCCCCGGGACCGTATGGGTCCATCTGCCGCTCGCGGCGGCCAGGAAGGTGGCGGGCCTAGGCCGCATCCTCATCGGATGGTCGTCCGCGAGGGTGGAGGTCCTGGAGCAGCGGCCGCTGCAGTGCTTCCGGTATCTCCGGCGTGGGCATGTGGGGGCATGTTATGCCCACACACCGGCGAACCGGACCGCAGCGGCTGCTGCTACAGATGCGGGGATGAGGGGCACAGGGCTGCGACATGCACCCTGCCCCCATGCTGCGTTGTCTGCCGGGGGATGGGCAGGCCTTACAACCACAGAGGTGGTACTAAGGCCTGCCCCACCTTCGCTCTAGGCGGGGAGGGTCGGGTAGAGGGAGAAGGAAAGAGGACGGGTGTGTCGATGCACCCATCGACACCCCCGCCTCGGAGGGGCAAGAGGTCCTGGGCCTGGCCCAGGTAAGAGGAGGGGGCAACCTCTTCCCACGGCTGCACCCTCGGATGCAAATGTGGGAAGGGGTTAGTGGGTGGTGTTGCACTGCAACCCACCCACTGGGGAGGGTAGGGGGTCGGTCCTTAGGGTTTGAACTAAAGCTACCCTAAGCAGGACCGGCCTTATCGGAAGTCGGACGCGTCGTTCCACGCCGGCGAGGTGGGGGGGGGGGGGAAAGACGTATCCGGGAGTCGTCGGACAGGAGGGGCTGTTACCCAAATATCCAACGGGCGGCTCCGGGGAGGGGGGGACACGGTGTCTGTCGTCACCGAGTCCCAAATAGATTGGCCGGAGGGGAGCTTCTCTCCCCTCCCATGTGTGCATGATAGGGCGGTCCATTCCGGTAGTAATGCCACTGCAGATCCCGGAATGGACCTTAAAATCCCAGGGCACGGCAGAATGTGGGGTTTAGTTGGTAGGCCTGACCTCTGGGTCGGGAGAGCCCAACATAACCCTCTCGCCTCTACAGGCGAGGAGAGAGGGTATCCATAAGGCGGATTCCCCATATTTCAAAAAAAAAAAAAAAAAAAAAAGGTCTGGGTTAGTGCTGGGTTAGGTCTGGGTTAGGTCCAACCGGTCCTGGACGACCCGGGGGGTTCCGCAGGGGTCGGTGCTGGGACCGCTCCTGTGGAACCTCGCTTACGAACGGGTCGTCCGGGCTTGCCTCCCCCTTGGCGCCACCGTCGTCTGCTATGCGGACGATACATTAGTGGTGACCGGGGGGGAAACATGGGGAGGACGCGCAACCTGGCAGAGGCCACGGTGGACTGCGTTGTCGCCCGGATCCGGAACATGGGATTAGAGGTGTCTGCCGGCAAGACCGAGGCAATGTGGCTACACGCATTGCCTCGGGGCCGGCGGCCGCCCCCCTCATGGATCCGGGTAGGTGGAGCCGCCGTCGAGGTCAGGCAGGAGATGAAGTATCTTGGCCTGATCCTCGACAGTCACTGGTGCTTCGAAAATCACTTCGCGAGCTTGGCCCCCCTAGTAGAAAAGGTGGAGGTCGCCCTAGGGCGACTTTTGCCTAATCTCGGGGGCCCCGAGGGTAAGGTTCGCCGCCTCTACGCGGGGGTGGTTTGGTCAAAGCTCCTTTATGGAGCACCCGTATGGGCCCCGCAGCTTACGGTCAGCCGCCGTTCCACGATGCTTGTCAATCGCATTCAACGGCGGCTGGCTGTGCGGGCCATACGGGGATACCGAACCATCTCCGGTGAGGCTGCGCAACTTCTCGCCGGTTTTCCCCCCCTTTGTCTACTGGCCACTGAGCGGGCGGCCAATTATGGCCACGTCCGCTCGGCCATAGGAGGGGGGGGGGGAGATAGACGGCGAGGAGCTCGCGAACTTGAAGCGCCAGGCCTGGGAAGATTTGCTGGCCCAATGGCGTCAACAGGTGGTTGACGCCAATTCGGGCCGGCTCATATCCCGGGCCCTCCTGCCCATTCTTGAGGAATGGTGCGGGAGGCGTGTGCGGCTGACCTACCGGGTCACGCAGGTGCTCACGGGACATGGTTGTTTCGGTCAGTACCTGTGTTGGATCCGGACGGAACCAATAACGCAGTGCCACCATTGTGGCGAGGACCTGGACACGTCGTTGCATACGCTGGAAGAATGCCCAGCGTGGTCGGTGCAACGGTGTGTCCTTAGAGGTCAGATCGGGTGGGACCTTTCCCTACCGGCTGTGGTCGACCACATGGCCGGCGGTGGGGGCCCCTGGAACGCAGTGGCCTCCTTCTGCGAGAACGTTATGTCGCAGAAGGAAGCCGCGGAGAGGGAGAGGGAAGCCGACCCCCTCTCCGAGAGGAATGTGTGGAGGTGGGCGGTGGCAAAACGCCTCAGCGGCTGCCGCCGTCCCGCCTCCCTTAGTCGAGGGCGGATAACTTGGAGGGGTGTTTCCGGCAGTGGCGTGAGGGGTTGTCCACTGCCGGAGTCTGGGGGGAGGGGCGGGGGTCATCCGCCCTCCTCCCTGGGGTAGTTACGGACCGGGGGGCCGCGGCGAGGAGCCCTCACATCTTTAATCCTCGCCCCGTCACCCCGGCCTGGCCGCAGCGTCCCCCCCGCTTACCGTGGGGGGGAGCGACATGCGCTGCGGGAAAACGGAGAGCGGGGGCCCGTGGAAATAGGGCCTCCCTCTCCGTCGCGTATTGGAGGTGCTCGCACTAGGCTCCAACTAGGGACGAGCCCTCCAGGGGCCGCGGGCGACACGCCTTGGGGGGCGTGTCGTCCAGACCGACGGTCACCGGGATGGGTGACCGGCGCAATGCCCTGGTAGATGCAATTTGGGGGGGTCATGTTCCCCCCCCCCCGTGAATGTGGCGGCGGCTTGCCGGGGAATGCGTAAAGCATTTCCCTGCGTTAAAAAAAAAAACGTCCAACCGGTACGGAGTCCAATCGGCATGGAGTCCAAACGGCACGGCGTTAAAACGACACGAGTTCAATCGGCACGTACTCCAAAAGGAACGGGTCCTATCGGGACGCGTCCAAACGGGAGTGTTCCTTATAATCTATACCTGGCCAGCATATATGCCAGATTCGACAATAGGAAACTTTTTAACCACGAGCTTTACACACTATTCAACTCTCTTAACCTACAGAGCGAGCGAAACTACTATATTTTCGCAGGCGACATAAATGCCAGACTAAAATCCTGGGGGAATAATACCGATAACCAGCGAGGTAGATACATGAAACAGTGGTCAAACAATTTCGGAATCACCTTCAAAACTTTTTACCCCAATAGCTCCAACATTCAAACCTGCAAATTCCTACCTCGACATTTCCCTAACCGACTCAAGACTGCAGACAGAAGACGACATTAACAGTAAAGCCCGAACATTACCTTACGACAGCGACCATGACGCAGTGTCAATCAAATTCAATATATCCACATCCAACAACCTTCACTGGACTGCTACTCCTCCTAATCACCGACATAACTTCAAAGCATCCAACTGGAAAAAATTCACTAAATCCCTAGCCAGAAATTACACAGCCGTCATACCTATCAACCACAACTTAACTATAGAAGAAGTCGATAACAACCTATCCCTCATCACGTCATCCATCACCACCACGATAAATAACTCGATTGCTAAATACAAACACACTAACAACACATACAGATACTTAAACCACAACATCCGCAAACTACTAAAAGCGAAAAGTTACCTAGTATCCTTACTCCACACACTCCATAAAAACAACCCGCATCCTCGACACCCTTTATACTCCATAGCCAAAGAAACCCTCAAAGACACAAACCTTGCACTATATCTGGAACTAAAAATCTACGGAACAATACTGGACCAAACAGATTAGAAAAATCGACTTCCAGAAGAAAGATTCTTTTTTCCCAAAAATAAACCACATTTTTCGCAAAAAACCACACACACAGATAGGAGACATTCACATTCACAATGACAACACAGACATACTGAAAAGAAGCAAATGCAACCTTGACAAAATTCATAAAACGGACAATACATACATACATCTTCTCTGCATCCAAGGACAAACTCAATATAATCGGCGCATCGTATGTGGCAATAAACTCTCCCCGTGGCCTTAACATAGGCTCTCCTCTCAAAAACATTGTAGACACCGCAGCACAAAACATTAAAAACAAATTTAACCTTTCCAGATCCACAAATACAACCTACACCCAATTCACTGACACAAATCCAGCGCACAACCCGAATACGATATCGGAACAATCACATCCTTTTTGCTCCACAATATCTATCAACCGTATCCTGACACACCTTCCTAACAAAACATCCAGTGGCCTGGACAACATCTCCAAAATAATTTTAAAACACCTCCCCAAAAACCTAACCTTCAACCTAGTCATATTATTCAATAACGCACTTAACTACCAATATTTCCCTAAAGCCTGGAATCAAGCTAAAGTTTTACCAATTCTTAAAAAAAGTGAAGATCCACATAACCCCTCCAGCTACCGACCTATCAGCCTTACAACAAGCATCAGTAAAGTATACGAAGCCCATATCAACAACATAATCAACCAATTCTGTACAGCTCACAAAATAATCCCAGACTGCCAATTCGGCTTTAAACACCATCATTCGACCACCCACGCAATCCACAAGCTAACTTCAGACCTCAATTCCCTCATAGAAAAAAGCCAGCTGGTAGGAGCAGCTCTACTCGATATAGAGAAAGCCTTCGACTCAGTATGGCTTAACGGTCTACTGTACAAATTTAAAAAAAAACTCTGCCCTGATTGGTTTCTCCACCTAATATGGGATATGATCAAAGACAAAACCTTTTTCACATGGGATGGATCTCAACTCTCAACAGAAGAATCCTTAATATCCGAAGGTCTACAACAAGGAACTGTTAACTCACCAATACTATTTAGCATATACTTAAGCGACCTAACCAAGTTCTTCAAATTAAATAGTAATAAGTAGCATTTGCCGACGACCTTATAATTTACACGCACAGCAACAAAACCTCCACCACCCCGGACAACCTGGAGGAACTAATTGAAAAGATCAACCATTATTATACAAGCTGGAACCTTAAAATCAACCCTAACAAATGCGAAACAATTCTGTTCAGAAAACCGCTACACTACCTCTCCTCCAATGCCAAAGCAGGCAGCTCCACTTTCCAAATCCAAACGACAGATCCCGACTCCAAAACTAAAGTGCCGATTCCACACAAAAAATCCGTTAAATATCTAGGAATTTATATCGATTACCTCCTAAGAGGCAATAAACATGTATTAACCCAACTTTCCAAAGCCAAAAAAGCCTTCCATGCCAATAGCAGAATCTTCTACAATAAACATATCACAAAAAAGACAAAAAAAATATTATACATGCTCCTAGTTAGACCCATCATAACATACTCCGCCCCCATATGGTGGAATTGTAACCACACTATCATGGAACAAGTGCGCTCTTTCGAAAGAAAATGCCTACGAGCCATCCAAAACACACACCGAACTCAACACTCCAACTGACAACACTACACCAGCAATACAACACTTTACAATAAAGCCAACATCCCAAGAATAGACTCCTTCATCATCAAACTCACCAGAAACTATTTCAGTAAACTCCCCTTCATCGACAACCAAGTAATATAATCACTAACCAAACTAGACCCACCCATAGCGCAAAGACAGTTATCTACAGGATACGTTTCCCCCCAGGCATTTATACACTGCGACAAAGCTGGCATTATACATAATGAGAACAACTTAAATATCATTTATTACTGGAAACGTAACAAAGCCGACAAACGGATCGCGTTACAAATCAACTACTTTAACACAAATAAAGAAAACTTCAAATTTGCGTTGACAATTTCAAAGACCGACTACACTGACTTCCATAGGCTTAACCATGACAAATATTGGTGGCTCACAAACAATGATGCCCATATGTTGGACTTAAACACCCGTAGATCAAGATCATCTAGATCTAATTAAAATTAGTTATAAGAATAAAAACGAATAGGAATTCCTAAAAAGTTAACACACCTAGTCCTAAGACTACCTAGTCACATTGTAAAAAGTGTATATATTGTAAATAAACCCACCCTTACCTCCCCACTAGTTATAAGCCTTAGTTATAAGATCCAACCAGACAAGACTGCTAATGGGTTTTTTTTTCCTTTACTACACTTCTATCATTTTCCCCACTCACCTACACAGACTGATTAGAGATAAGCAGCTTACTCTACACATCAAGCACGTACACCTAAGATTTTATACCAAAGATGTTTAGCTATAAGATATGCCCACGCGCACAAAATAGCTATTAAGAAATGCAATAATAGATAGGTATATCTTTTTTCAATGTTTATTGTTACCTAGTTTTATACGACTGTACAAGCCTTTTTTAATAAACATGTTATAAAAAAATAAAAAAAAAAGTTAGACGCTCGACTTTGAACATGCTTATACTAGGTTCGCGCCCAGCATAAGTCTACTTTTTTTTTATTTAATCAATTCCTTTTTTCTCTTTTTTTAACTACGTAATAATCAATGATATTTTTGTGAATTCTTTTAGAACCAATATTTAAATATTTAGAAAATATTTTAAGGTAAAATACGTGAAAAAATAATTTTGGGAGCATCGTTATTTCATCAATTTTTAATCTCTTAATCTATTAAACTATTTCATCAATTTTTAATCTCTTTAATCTATTAAATTATTAAAATTACCAGTTCCCAATTTGAATAAAGAAACCACAAGAGCTTGAGTAACACCACGTTGCTGCGTATTTCGCATGGAGGTCACCATTTCTCGAAGTTCTATTAGATTTTCCCAAGTTAATCCAGTAAACACTTTAAGGCGTTCCTCTGACAATGTAAAATTACCCACTTTATCTTTAATACTAGAATCATTATTGATTACAAGATATTCAAAATAATTTTTAAGTTCCTCTGAATCAATTACGCTAGTATTTGAACAAATACGTAAGCGTTCAACAACATCTTCGTAAAAAAGGTTATCTACTATTAAATGCTCGAGACAGCACCGATTTCCGTTCGGAACATGTATCCTTCGCATGACGAACACTTGTTTTCTCGCTTTAGAGGGGACCGTGAGAATATTTCTTTTTGATCCGCATATAAAATAATAACCGTGAGTTGCAATAACTCTTGAAAATGGCATTTCAATATCTGAAATATTTTGTTGTGAGGGAGTTCTCGAATCTAATACAAATGATGTGTCTCTAACCGATGAAGAAGATGGATCAAATTCAGATGAAGAATTTTCAATTGAAGATATACTGCCTAAGCTTGACAATGACATATCAACTGACATACAGGAACTGAAACGGTTCTGGAAATAACTGTTTCAAACTGTTATATATCGGTTCTGATCGAAACAGTTATGAAGAACCGAAATGTTGTTATAATTGTTACGAGAATATCGGTTCTGGCTTATATCGGTTACGGTTACGGTTCTCGAGAACCGATATTATTTCGGTTCTAAAACAGTTATTTTTCGGTTCTGGATATCGGTTCTGGGTTTCGGTTCCAGTTTCGGCTCTGTCTTCTGTCATTCTGTATTGTGTTCGGCCTTCTATATTAATTATTTAAGTAGTTGTTTATTGTTATTTATAGTTTAAACAATTTTTAAATAAATAAATGTTTATAATTTTTTTCTATACTTATTATTTGAAGTATTTCAATAATTTGTTGTTAAACTAACATATTTATTATTTGAATTATTATTTCGATAAATTAATGTTAAAATGATTGTTTAAAAAATTAAATTTTCATAATTTGTTTCCATATTCATTATTTGTATGGTTATTTCAGATAGATAGATAGATAGATAAAGTTTTATTGTTCCCTTCGGGGTTACAATTCCATTTCCATCTCCTTCCATTTCTTCCTTACTCTAATCTTACTAACTATCTCAACCTAACTTACTCTACCTTATAAGTTTAACTTAAATCTACCTATAACTAGAACTAAAACTAATTAGAGAGAGAGAGAAACGTCTATATACAAAAGTATTCCTTAAAATCTATTTTACATTCTACTCCGTACCCTTCCTTACCCGCGGACCCCCCCTTCCGGTCTCTCATCACTCATCCCGTGCCTTCTAGCCTCACTTTCTCCATTCCTCCACCCTCCTCATCCATTCTTCTCCTCTCCCCTCCTCATCTAACACTTCCCTCACCATCTCCTGCCATCCTCTCTCCTCATCCGTCCTCATACACACATCCCAGACATGCTCCCAAGATTCGTACTCCCAACCACTCACTCTGCATTTTCTTTCTTCCTCACCCAGCCAGTACTTTCCACCTCTCATCCCATTTCCTAATCTCAACCTGGCCACCCTCTGCCATCTACTTCCCCCCTACTCTTTCTTTAAATAACCCGGCAACCCCTCCCCCTTCACCATACCGTACCACCTATTATACCTTGATTCCCTTATCCTTTCCCACCTCTCTTGCTCCTGCCTTTTCTTCTCCTTTTTTACCATCTCCTCCTCGCTCCCCATCCCTCCCTCCTCTAACATTTCATCTACCTTCTCCTCTGTCCACCCAATTCCCTCTAACCATTCCCCTCTCTCCTTCTCCCAGCCTACCCCTATTTCCCCCTTCCTAGCCTTTCTCCTCATCTCATCCCAACATAGTCGCGCCAACTCACCCCCTTTTCCCCCTCCCAGCTTCTTTTCATACTCCCACGCCCTCATCCCTGCCCTCCCCCTCAACAGCTCCCTTTGACACTCCTCCCCCACCATGTATCCTGGCGTACATCTCTCCAATCCTAACACCCACTTTAAATATCTCTCCTGCAACCTTTCCACGCTTTCCCTCTCTTTCCACCCCCATATTTCCACCCCATAATTGACCACCGACCACACCAGCTTGTCAAATAGCCAAATCCTTCTACACCAGTCTTTCCCGAATTTCCTCTTTCCTATCCCCCACACTTGCCCCATTATTGCCGCCCCTTTCTTTAGCCTTGCCTCCACATGTGCTTCCTGACCCCCATCCCTACTTACCTTATATCCCAAATACGTGTATTCCCTCACCTCCTCTGTTTCCTTACCCTTCCATCTCCATGCCACCTTCTTCCACCTTCCTCCTCCTCTCCTGCACCTCATAATCTTCGATTTCCCCAAGTTCAATTGTAACCACTTTTCCTCTAGAAACCGATCTAATACCCCAATCATTCCTTTCATGTTCTCCTCGTCCTCCGCTAACATCGCTTGGTTATTTCAATAATTTATTGTTAACATAATAGTTTAAATAAATAAATTTTCATAATTTGTTTCTATACATTTTATTTGAAGTATTTCAATAATTTGTTGTTAAACTAACATATTTATTATTTGAATTATTATTTCGATAATTTAATGTTAAAATAATTGTTTAAAAAGTTAAATTTTCATCATTTGTTTCCATATTCATTATTTGAATTGTTATTTCGATAATTTATTGGTAAATTAATAGTTTAAAAAATTAAATTTTCATTTATATGATGCGCCTATTATGTTGAGCTTGTCTTTGGGGGGTGTGTAAATATAAGTGTTGTCAGTTTTATGTATATTGTTTAGGTTCCATTTGCTTCTTGTTAGGATATCTGTGTTGTCAATGCGTATGTGGATATCGTGTAACTGTGTGTGTGGTTTCTTGCGGAAGATTTGATTTATCTTTGGGAAAAACGTTTCTGTTTTATGGAAGTCTATTTTTTTTATCTGATTAGTCCAATATTGTTCTGTAGATTTTTAGTTCCTGATTTAGTGCGAGGTTTGTGTTTTTGAGTGTCTCTTTGGCTATTGGGTATAAAGGGTGTCGAGGATGTGGGTTGTTTTTATGGAGAGTGTGAAGTAGAGATACTAGGTAGCTTTTGGCTTTTAGAAGTTTGCGGATATTATGGTTTAAGTATCTGTATGTATTGTTCATGTGTTTGAATTTGGGGATCGAGTTGTTTATTGCAGTGGTGATGGCTAAGTTTATGAGGGATAGGTTGTTGTCTATTTCTTCTATTGTTAAGTTATGATTATTGGCTATGGTGGTTGTGTAGTTTCTGGATAGATTTTTAGTAAATTTTTTCCAGTTGGTTGCTTTGAAATTGGGTCTGAGTTTAGGAGGGGCAGCAGTAGGAAGTTATGTTAAATTTGATTGCTACTGCGTCATGGTCACTGTCGTAGGGTAGTGTGCGAGCTTTGTATTAATCTTGAGTCAGTTAGGAAAATGTCAAGATAGGAGTTGGCCGGTTTGTATGTGGGAGCTATTGGAGTGAAGATTGTAGTTTTGTAGATGATTCCCAAATTATTTACCCATTGCTTCATATATCTACCTCGTTGGTTGTCAACGCTATCCCCCCAGGATTTCAGTCTGGCATTTATGTCTCCTGCGAAGATGTAAAAGTTTTGTTCGTTTTGTAGTTTGAGTGAGCTAAATAGTTCGTGTAATTCATGGTAGAAAAATTTTCTGTTGTCGAATCTAGCATATAAACTGGCAAGAAATAGTTTTTTTGTTATTGTTTAATCTGATTTTAACTATGGTGTATACGAGGATGTTATTTACCTTGGAGGACGGGGTGAGAATTTCCTCGCAAGGGATGTTCCTTCGGATGAGGATGGCTGTGCCTCGTCCTTGGGTGGCATTGGGGCGATCTGTTCTGAAGCAAAGGTAGTCTTTGAAGGTGATGTTGTGGTGTTTGTTAAGTTTAGTTTCCGTGAGAAGCAAGACGTCGTGGTTGTGTTTGTTGATGAAGCGTAGGAGTTCCAGTCTTCGAGCGTTGGTGATTATGGAGTTGTCATTTATAGATGCAACTTTTATGTTATGTGCGTGCGTTGGTGGGATAGCCATTTCTAATCCGAGAAAAGTGAATTGAGTATAAATTCAATTTTGTTGGAGTTTGCTGCTATTTGATTCGTCAGGTTTTGGATTTTGTTTGAAATTAATGTCGATATGTCGTTTTTAAGTTATTTAATCCAAATGGGCTCGTTGGTGGGTTGAATGGCGTTGTCCGAAAGAGTAGTTTCGTTGATGGATGGGTTGATTGAGTGAATATGCGGCTTTTGTAACTGGTTATTGGTTGCTAGCTTTGGTATGAACGGTTGTTTGTTTGTTGTTGCTTGGGCATATGATATGTTGCGGTTTACTAGCGTTGATATTTTATTGATTTTTTCAGCAGTTTTTATGTTTTTGTTTTCAGATTGAATTCTTTTCTTTTCGCGTGCGAATTTGATGTAAGGGCATCCTTTGTAGGAAGCAGGGTGGCCCATTTCGTTACAGTTTGCGCATTTTAATGTTGATTTGTCTGCAGAGGTAGTGATGGTGCACTTCCCTGGTTCGTGGGATTGTGCGCATTTCACGCATCTGTATGAGAGTGAACAGTTTGGCTATCGTGTCCTAGCCTTTGGCACTTCTTACATTGGAAAATGTTAGGTTTTTTTAAGTGTTCCCATCTGACCCTTTGGTGGGATAAGGATTTGATTTTGAATAGTTCTACAGTTTTGCTGTCGGCTGTGACTTGCAGTAGGTGGTGGTGTCTGTCAGGTTGGGTTTTGTTGAAGTTGAATTTGGTTAGTTTGATAATCTTTAGGTTTGAGAGGTTGTGGCTTTTGATTTCTTCGGTGATACCTTCGAGGCTGAAATTGCCTCGAATGCCTTTAATTATTATGAATTTCGGCTTTAGACTCTTTGGTGTGTACGTATAATGTTGGATGTTCTCGCTCTTGAGTTTGTTTATCAAGCTTTGGTGGTGGTCAATTTGTTTGAGGTAGATAATATGTTGTTCGTCGCTTATTTGTTTTAAGATGAAGGTCTCTTTTTGAATTTTGAGTTTTTTGCTGTTAATATTAGTGTTACTAGATTGGCATTTATTGTATAAATTGGTGGAGGTTTGTTTTGCTTCTTGGAGGAGGTTCCGTTTGTATCTTCTAGAATGGAGCTGGCTTCATCATTTGCGGATTTGCCATCGTGCTCCATTTCACTATCATTAGGTAGATTACTATAGATGTTGTTACTGATTAGCGTAGTCTTTATGGCGTTGTCTTCTGAGTTGCCGGCAGGGTAAGTTTTTTCGGGGGTTTCCCAAATCTCGGTCGGTAGTGTGTCGGTTGCGCTCGGTTAGCGGTGTTGTGTGCCATGTTGAGGTGAGGCGTCGTTTTGTGGTTCGAGCGTGGCTTATTTTCTTTCATGAACTTTTTGTATGATCGGTCTAGGTGTAGCTAATCCAATTTGGGAACTTTTATCTCTCTGGATGTAATCCTCATGGGGTAGGGCTCGTTCTCCTTATTGGAGCCCTTCGGAGCCCTCCGGTATATATATATATATATATATATATATATATATATATATATATATAAGTACCTACAACTCGAAACTTCAAACTGTTATATCTCATCATGGAAGTATCTGACAAAAAAACGTTTCAGACAAAATTGACTTGTTTTTTCCTGTAGAATCTAAATATGTAACATATTATAGGAGGTTCCATTTAAAATTACAAAGGTACCTCCCCTCCCCCGTTAAAGGGGAAGGGAGGCCACTTCACGTTTATGTAGTCAGAAAGGCCCTTCAGTTCCATGCAATTTAAGACTAAAAACTTTAAAATCGATGGCATAGTTTTCGAGATATTGAGCTGTTCAGAGTTATGTGGGCCACCCTGTATATATATATATATATATATATATATATATATATATATATATTACGACTGAAATTCGCTCAGGCTATCAGGAGCGTGTACAGAGATGTACACGACAACAAAATACAGAAACTATTTTCAAAAATACAAAGACGCTATTCCGCCACCCGTGGTCACGTTCAACAGGGCTCCAGGCCATATTACCACGGAACCCTATCTCGCATCTCTCTTTTCGCAATCCGCAAAGAAATGAAACAATAAAACAAATGTTACAAAAAAATATTACAATGATCATTACACGTCGTTGCCATCGGGCTGCCTCGGTGCGCCTCGCCCCGACACGGCCCTCCTGACTGTCACACGTCCTCGTGTGCAATTACAATGACTTTATATATCGTCTGTAAAAGAAATATCATCTATGTTTCCCGTTCGTCCATTCTGACAAAATATTGATTGAGTTCTGATTGCCGTGTTCGACATATGCTCTATCTCAAAACACCATACAAGTGTGTTCAATGTCATGTAGCCAATCTTAACCAATTCCTGATAAACCATAATCAAATAATTCGGTACCACAAAGTGGAACAATTCAGCCAAGCAGTTCTGACACACAGTGAGCTCAAGACAACAATACCAAATATTTACTGTATCCACTACTGGACACAGTAAAAGAAAAGAAACAAAGCTATCTCATGTGGCAGCCGACCAACCATGTGGTCACACATACCACAGTCAACTCATATGACTCTCGACCAACCATTTGGTCACACATCTCACAGTCAACTCATATGACTCTCAACCAACCATGTGGTCACACATCGCACAGTCATCAACATGACCCAAAACATCCATCGTCTGCCGTTACATCGCCCCGCCTCCTTTACCAGCTAAACTGGGTTTGGGAATAATGGCTTACGACTAATAAGCACGACGCTTGGATTATTCACATGTTTCTTTCCTCACTGTTGTCATCCCCGACACTAGCACATTCTGCCAATTCAACGTCACTACAATGATTACACATATCAAGCTCCATGGGAACAGAACTATCAGGCATCAATCTCAATCGCTCGTGAGCATATTTAAGTATTCTATTGCCATTTACGGGCTTCAAACGGTATCTGTCATTAGGCAAAACTTCTATTGTTTTATACGGACCGCGAAATTTAGCATCTAATTTCGTTTTATAATTTTTGCCTTACTACTATCGAATCGAGTTTTGTCTTGCACAGCGTTTCGATCGATCGCTTGGGTCGCTTGCTCTCTGATATCCGAAAGATCGAGTTCTTCATCCTTATCATTAATAACTGACAACGATATTGGCCTGGCAACTTTAACTATAAGTAATTCTAAAAGGCTGTGCATAGTAGTACGATTCATTGTACAATTCAATGCAAGTTAGACATCTTCAAGAGACTCTTGCCAAGACTTTTCATTATTTAATTCTACCGCTGTAAGCATATTTTTAAGAGTGCTCATTATTCTTTCTACCTGACCACGGCACGACACGTACCCGTAGCAATTAGGTGCAAGTCAATATTGTGGGTCTTGCAGAAGTCACGAAAGTTATTATTCGCAAAGCATCTGCCCTGGTTGGCGATGATTCTAGACGGAACCCCAAATAGATTTACACAATAATTCAATGCTATAATAGAACTTGCCGCGTCTATACTTGCGGTATGTCGTAAAATTACAAATTTATTGAATGCGTCGATAAACACAAATACGTATTCCTTTAGGTTATTTTTGCCACTAAGTTTTCCAGTAGCATCGATATGAATCGTATGCCACGGTATGCTCACCTTTGAGATGGAATGCAATTCAGCTTGCACTTTACCTGAGTGAGACTTTAATAATTTACACGTGACACAATTTTCGACAAATTTACGAAAGTACTTAGACATATTAGGAAACCAGTAATGTTGATAAACCTTTTCTAATGTTTTGTTCCAACCAAGATGTATAATAGACTCGTGAATATTATTAATTACGGACCATCGAAAACGTAGAGGAACTATGGGTAAATATTGACTGCGATTATTACGTTGTATTTTCCTACGTAAAACTCCGGATTTCAGCAAATATGTTTTAGCAGTATCAGGGTCCATTTCATTGTTTTCCAATTGAGAAATAATTTTATTTAATTCGTCATCTCGTCTTTGCTCAGCCTGTAACCAATTTTCTTATATTTCAGCCAAATTAACCCGCTTCTGTTCGACCCGTTTGTGACTGTTCTTGATAGGTAAAGGGTTTCGCGAGAAGAAATCCGCATGACTCATGCGCTTTCCTTCTCGGTATATTATATCAAAATCGTATGCCTGAAGAAATGCCCACCATCTGTGTACCAGCGGTGTGAGATCAATTTTTGTACGCGAGGCTTTAAGCGAGTTGCAGTCAGTGACAACTAGGAATTGCCTTCCTTGCAAAACGTGTCGAAAATTCTTTATGGCATTAACTACCGCTAACGTCTCCAACTCATATGAGTGATATCGCGATTCAGCGTCAGTGGTTCTCTTACTGTAGTATGCAACCACATGAGAGTTATTGTCTACTTTTTGTATTAAAACATCACCGTAGCCATCCGAGCTCGCGTCAGTGTGTAGTTCAATTGGATATGACGGATTGAATAACATTAATACCGGTTCATTTGTTAATTTGCCTATAATGTCCTGTCGGATCTTTTCGTATTGCGGTTTCCACTCTATCTTTCCTTTTCCCGTAGTCAATTTGTATAACAGGGAAGTGACCTGAGAAAACTTAGGTATAAACTGCCTAAAATAAGAAGTAAGGCCAATCAATTGCCTAAGCTGTGTCACCGTTGAAGGAGGACAAGATTCCGTTAATGCTTTTATTTTCCGTGGGTTTGGCCTAATTTTCCCCGCGGTCACTTCAAAGCCCAAATATTCCACACGCGATTTTAGAAATACACATTTATTCAAATTGAGTGAGAAACCGGCTAATTTTAATCTTTCCAAAACTATTTGTAACCTCTCTAAAGACTGCTGTATAGATTCAGCCGGAATCATGATGTCGTCCAGGTAGCATACTACAAATGTGTTTACGAGTCCAGAAAGGGCTTGATTTATGGCTCTCTGGAATACTGAAGGTGCATTACGTAGTCCGAAGGGCATGGACAAATACTTCTATTGACCATCGAGAGCAAAAATAGGGATTTGATGAAAACTCGACGCCATATCTAATGTCGTGAAGTATTGGGAGCCTCTTAACCGCTGGATTTGGTCGCTTATGAGCGGTAGGGGGTACCTAACGGGAACTGTATTACTGTTGAGCTCTCGATAATCAACACATAAACGATCAGAACCATCTTTCTTACTCACAAGAATTATGGGACTGGCAAACGGAGAACAACTATGTCTAATTATTCCAGCCGACAAGAGCTCGTTGATTTTGTCCCTTACGATTTGCCTCTCATCAGGGCTAAGTCGATATGGTCGTCGTTGCACAGTACGATTTGGGTCCATTAACCTTATTTGTGACTCTCCCGAATTTACCCTACCCGTAGGTGTACCGATAACAAATGATTCCGAAAATTTGTTCAATAATTCAATTAGTAATTCTTTATCGGAGCCGACTATATCCGTGTCAATACAATTAAAATTATCGATCTTTTTGCCAACATCACAAATCTTTATTATCCTTTCCCGCTTTAAAATAAAGTCATTCGTCGAACTTTCAACAGAAAACCCTCGCATCAGTCACGACCAATCAAAATACCACTACTCAAGTATTTATCCGGCACAACATGAAAAAGAATTTCAACACTGTGATCTTGTATGACCACCTGGGACAGTATCTGTAAGCTACTCATCACGTTAGCGTTACCAAGACCAATTAACCTTGTTAAGCATTCAAATCGCTTACCGGAAAATTTATTTGCTACAGATTCTTTTACCAGAGAGCATGCACAAGTTGATCCGGCGTTCCGTGAATGTCCTCGGATGTGTTTTTCCATCCTCCTTCTTGCACTGCGGGGCAATATGGCCGTCCTCTCCGCACTTAAAGCAGGTAACCGGCTTTTTCGGTGGTCTCCGGTTGCTTTCGCTCGTACCAGGCTTACGTCCCAACACCTTTGTAGCTCTTCGACGTCGATGACAGTCCGCAGCTTTATGTCCTATCTTGCCACATGTAAAACATGTTAGAACACTCCTCGACTTCTTGCTGTCCGACAATTTTGAGTCTCTTCCGTCGGTGGTAGCTGGCCGCTTACGGAAATCGAAGGCCATGAGCTCTTTTTGTAATGAAGCTTTTTGGAATGAATATTAATATTTGCTGTGAACGCAAATCGCTGCAGCCGAGGATCTAACTGCACGCAATGTGTCAATGTTGAAGCAACAACAATTTGTTCCATTGACATTGATGCGTACAAATTCGTGAATGCCGCCAGTACTCGGTTTGCATATGAAGACATCCACTCGCCTTCTCTCGGTTTTCCCGCGTTAATCCTCATCATTGCTCCAGCAGGAGTTTCGACGGTGTCGTATTGAGCCAGGAAGATTTCCCTGAATTCTTTCCAGTTCATTCCCGCGTAATTCACTTGTGACAACCACGCGGATGCGCCACCTTTCAGTGATCTGCTTAGTGTCATAATCAATTCGCTGCCTTGTATCGGCCGCTCCGCGAGGCAAACATCTACTGTTCTGCACCAAGATTTCGCACTGTAATCTCTATTCTCCGGGTCAAACTCTGGTAAAAATATCGGGGTTGTTGTTGGTATTGATGGCATCACTGTTGGATCTTGCATCCGCCCCAATAGCATTTCGAACATTAGTTTCCAGTTTGTCACATCGTTCTCTGGCGTGGAGACTTGCGGAGCTGAGTTTTCCCGCAAGGATCCCACTTCTGATGTCGGAGGTTGACCGAAAGTATTTTCAAACGGTTCGCTCATTTCTCTGTATACACGATCGGTTCACAATCACACAATAAACAAATTCCGCCGCGCAAGCACAACTCGATCACACTTTGTACAATACAAAATCTCACAAAGAACTGAGAGACACGTTAACGAGTCCACGGGTCACTCAGAATATCTACGTATTTGCGTTTATGTTTCTCCGATGCGTATCTGACGCCAAAAAATGCGATGCGACTCCGTACGAGGTTACGAGAAGAATGTCACGAGCATTAAACAACGCAAAGTCGATCGCCTCTTGATATTGCTCTGGAAACAGAGCATGGCCTGTTACGACTGAAATTCGCTCAGGCTATCAGGAGCGTGTACAGAGATGTACACAACAAAATACAGAAACTATTTTCAAAAATACAAAGACGCTATTCCGCAATCCGCAAAGAAATAAAACAATAAAACAAATGTTACAAAAAAATATTACAACGAGAATTACACGTCGTTGCCATCGGGCTGCGTCGCTGCGCCTCGCCCCGACATATATATATGTTTAAATATCGCGTTAGTTTGAAACGTGCTTGTTTAAATATCGCGTTAGTTTCAATATCTTGTTCGAATTTCGCGAATATCGCGATCTGTATTCGTTGGTGATCCCTCCGATGTTACTCGTCCGAGGAGTTCGTTAACCCACAATAAATCGAGCAAAAACGGCGTGACTTTCTGGTTACCGGTAAAAGTCAGCCGATAAACACGGTAAGCCGTTGTGCACCGGTCAAACAATGTTCAAATTAAACTCGTTCGCGATGGTATTGTGAGAGAGAGAACAATGCATATATACAGACATTGAACCGAGACAGACAGGCAAGAGAGACAGCGCCGCGTAGCGGCTCAGCTGACACTCGCGCGACGTTTGTCTAAGCCTGCCGGTTCTTCGTCACTTGCTATCGAGACGTTCTAGCGGGCGCCTGCTCCCTAGTTCTTCTGGCTGTCTCTGAACTCATCGGTCGCGCTGTTGAATTCTTGTTTCAAGTCTTCGACGGCGAGCTCTTGCAACGACCGCTCGAAACGAACTGGCCTCGCTTACGAGATCGTTCCGCTCGTTAAAAGAGAATTGATTAGCCTAGAGAGTTTTATCGAACTCTGTATTTTCCGAGTTTCGATAACTAAAAGTATTCTTATACATTTTTCACTGCCGTACGACCTTTCGAACCGGGCTGAGCTCGCTTACGAGTTCGCTCCAGGAAATTCGAACAGCGTTGTACCGGCAATAGTGACAAGATCAAACCACGCCATCCCCCGGGCTTTGATAATATAAACAGTGCACGGTTGCGATAGCTGCTTAGACCTTTCCAACGTGGCTATTGTTTCGAAGAAGAAATATTCTTGCAAGGAACCGTGATTACACTTCCTTACGGCAACTCGTGTTTCACGGAGGAGGACACTCTTTCAGAGAACGTTCTCTGCCATACGCCCTGGCATACGCTTTGACGTCCCAGCGCAGCAGACGAACCGATACTCTGATTGTGATACAGTCAATTCATTATACGCTTTGGCGGAATTGATCGATCCATCCACAGGTCCTGAATCGTAATGCCCAGACTAGTCACCCTCCATAGACTGAGAACGTGACGACGAGCTCGGCAGACTCGACCCGTTCAACCGATATAGTTGCACCTGCCATATACACCGTCGCTTGTACGACGGAGATAGTATTCCGAGTGGGGATCGCGACTGGTTGAACAACGCTTACGCTATACGCCGTTATTATTGTACGCAGATAATAATTAGTGCGTGTAAGTGGTGAGTTGGACTACGTCTTCCACCGCGATTGACAGCCGCATGACGTATTGAGTCACGCTTGTGCTAGAAATCGAGGTAGCCGGAGCACGAGGCAATTCGGCTGGATTATCGAACTTGGAGCCTTACAACCTCCTTGTAAGATTGACCGCCACCCCTACGCTCACGCACACGCAGCAGAATCGGTTTAACCGTGACTACGCCAGTGCGAGCGGACGAATTCTCGATCATCGAGATAAGTCATCATAATACAGTCCACTGACTCTGCGCTTTGAGCAGATTGTCTGTATTCCCTCTCCACGACAGCGATTACCGCAGTCAGGAGAATACGGGAAACAGCGGTCTCGAACGGGTACGTTACGTATCGTATAGGTATTTAACATCTTCGTTCGGTACTTTTGATTTTTCAGACGCCAACGTCGATAGACGCCACGGGACGACCCTCCAGGAAGAGAGAGAGAGAGAGCGAGACCAGCACGCGGACCGCGTGCCAACCTCGGGTTTTTTTTGATTTAATAAACGGCCCACCATTAGGTGGGTCACTATCAATATAAAACCGCTGTACAAAAATTTACTTTCCCACACATTCCTATTTCCTCATATTCGAGTCACCGTTGAAAAGTCATTGAATTGTATTATACAGTCCATCTTTTTAACAGTGCTCGAATTTTGCGATTATCGCGATCTATATTCGTTGGTGACCTCTACGATGTTATTGTTTCGAGGAGCCAAATAACCAACAATAGCTCAAGTAAAAACGGCGTGACCTTCTGGTTACCAGCTAATGTCAGCCGATAAACACGGCGATCGGTTGATCACTTTGCAAAACGTTCAAAATCAAACTCGTGTCGTGAAAGTATAGAGAGACAAAGAGAACAACATTGCAAACATACGTTGAACAGAGACAGGCGGACAAGAGAGAGACAGCGCCGCGTAGCGGGTCAGCTGAGACTCTCTCGCGACGGTCGTCGCCGCCTGCCAGTTCGCGTTCACTTGTTATTGAGGCGCGCTAGCGAATATTTGCCTTATGAGTCTTCGCAACTGTCATAGTTCTCCAGTCGAGCTGTTTGATGCTTGTATCAAGTATTTGACGGCGAGCTTTGGCACGACTGTGCGACCGGAACTGATATCGTTACGAGATCGTTCCTCTCGCTATAAGAGAACCAAGCCCACGCGAGAGTTATAAAACTCTGGATCTACTGAGTTTTTTAGAATAATTAACCGGTAGTTCACTATCCAGTCGAGCTGTTGGATACTTGTATCAAGTATTTGGCGGCGACCTTTGGCACGACTGTGCGGACGGAACCGATCTTGTTTACGAGATCGTTTCACACGCTGTAAGAGAGCTGACGAACAATAGCGATGTACATATATCGAGCTCTGGACTTTCCGAGATTCGCACAGATATAATAGTGCACAGTTGTGATACCTGCTTAGACATATCTAACGTTTCGACATATCTATTGCTTCAACGCACAACAAGTGTATTTCGGTGTGGTTGACGCGAGATTCGTGTTCGTTCCCCGAATTCACTGCTCGCCGGGAATCGTGTTTCCGATTCAGTACGGCCATCCGTTTAACACGAAGGACACTCTTTCCGAGTTCTGTTCTTGCAATACGCCCTGGCATACGCTTTGACGTCCCAGCGCAGCAGATACCGAGACTCGGATTGCGAAGGTCAATTTCCCATACGCCCTTGCCTTTTCTACGGAATTGGCATATTATTCGGTGTCGGAATTGGCTGGTCCAGCCACAGGTCTTGACAGGTAAGGCCTAGAGCGCCCCTCCCCGTCCTCCGAGAGAGAGAGAGCGCGGCACAGCTAGGCAGGCTTGACCTGTTCAACCGGTATAGTCGCACCTGCCATATACGCCATCGTCAATACGACGGAGATAGTATTCCGAGTGAGGATAGTGACTGGCTTAAACACACTTACAATACGCCCCCTCTATATATCTCTATATATAGTCCCTTT
This sequence comes from Sphecodes monilicornis, assembly GCA_913789915.3. Classification (NCBI taxonomy): domain Eukaryota; kingdom Metazoa; phylum Arthropoda; class Insecta; order Hymenoptera; family Halictidae; genus Sphecodes; species Sphecodes monilicornis. Next base: position 30,049,106 of record OU565285.1, read on the forward strand.
TGTGCAAGTAAGTGGTGAGTTGGACCACGTCTTCCACCGAGATTTTTACAGCTGCGTGACGTATTGAGTCACGCGCGAGCTTTGAAATCAAGGTTGTTGAAGCACGGGTTAATTCGACTGGATTATCGAACTTGGAGCCTTACAACCTCCTTGTAAGATTCACCGCCACATTTACGCTGGCGCCCACGCAGTAGAATCGGTTTAACCGTGACTACGCCAGTGCGAGCGGACAGTTTCTCGATTATCGAGATACGTCAAAAATATACAGTCCATTAACTCTGCGTTTTGAGCAGTTTGGCTGTAGTCCCCCTCCTTAGATAGCGAGTATCGCAGTCAGGAGCATACGGGAAACAGCGTCTCGAACGGTGTAACCGTATCGTTACATATCGATAATCCATCGACGCATCGAGCAATCGATATTCGCGGAGATCGATCGCGTGTATATGTATTTGTATATACATACTATGTATCGGCCCCGCTGCGTACCGCCGCGCCCCACCATAGCGTAGACGCGTGTAGGCTATCCTGTTCTAAGTGAGAGAGCACGTATTCCCCACGCCGGCTAAGATGCGCGCGCATCGATCCCCTCTCGTGCGATCTAAGGAGGTCGATGCAGGAACGCGATCCGGCACTGTACGTTTGGAATCGGTCGAGTCGACACGTCTCGCGAGCGGTCCGGTGGCGAAACACGGTAGATTCGTTAGAACAGGCAAACCGTCCTGAGATATTCGCGAACTACGCGCCTCAAACCGAGGAGTCGATAGTGCAAACCGCACTGTGGCACAGCTTGAATCGGAGCTCGAGACCGTTTTCTGGCTGTTCCACGTAGAGTTACGTAGATAAATTCTGTGAATTAGATTAAGTAAAACCGAATCTACCGTACGCCCGCTCACGAAACGTGTTCCGCGGAATTATAGTATCATTGCAATTTGAAAGTCTAACAGGTAACTAGAATTCAAAGTAGAACATTTACTTCCTATCACGGCTACCGAGCCGTTGTAAATATTACGCATCACATTTCTATTTGAAAGTCAGTATTATCTGAAGAGGTAAGCATCGAGTCGTTACGTAACGTAAATTCAAAATCGTCGTTTTGCATTTAGTCCGTATAAACTCACATCCTCGTGCAGATATCGGAGGTGAAGACCCGGGCTAAGCTCTGCCTGATCCGAAGATGTTTCTGTGCGTGTTTGCGAGGTTCTGACGAGTAGACAGAAGTCGTTGCCACCCGGTTTACCGGCTGGGACGTTCGGCTGTTCCTACGTCGTTGGTCGTCGCGTCGAAAGAGATCGAAATCCTCGATCCATTATAACTCACATTCTCGTTGAGATATCGGAGGCGAGGACCAGGGCTACGCACTGCCTGACCCAAAGATGTTTCTCGACGAGCGTGTGACCATCTAACGGCAGTCAGCGGTTGTCCTCACCCGGAGTAATTCGGCTGGGCCAATTTCTGTTACTGCTGTTGGCGCGTCGTATGTAAAACGATCGGATTAAGTGCGATCAAGGTTGGCCTACCGAACACCGGAGATCTTTCCAAGTCCACCTCGGTGCTGCGGTCTGAACTCTTAGGTGTCGCGGGTCAGTCGGGGTCTAGTACAGGTCGCCATTCTCGCAACCCTCTGAAACTCAGCCGATTGCGGGAGTGATGCTACCGGTCCTCAATCGTTCGTCCGCGTATCGACTCGATAAGAGCATCGCGCGCGGCTCGTCGCGAATATAGGAATTTCAAATACAGACTCATCCGCAAAATCAGCGAAGCGAACATAGTGTTGCGAATTAGATTCCAAGGCCACACCAGCGTAGAGTCGTTCCTTGTTAGCGTAACAAGGAGCTCGTTCGTCGTACTCGCGCGTTCCATCCGTCGTTGTAATCCGCGTGTTTACATCGCGGCGACAAACGTTTCTTCAAAACATTCCAAGCGTCGATCGTAGCTCGAATATAGAGCAAATACGTCGTCACGTATAGATGCGACGCTATTTATATTTTCTGTCGATTTCGACATTTGTATTATTTAAAGAATAGTACGGTTCGTAAAGCATCCGGCTAATTTCATCGTGCGAGCGCTTAGGTCGTCCAGCGGTCTTACAGCGCAAGATCTTACGCGTCCGTTACGAAATTTCTCCGTTGATTTGTTCGTGACCACTCGCGAAGCCTCGTCGATGTTCATGGCTACCGTAAACTTGTGATATCTAAGAGTGCGTATTGCATACGCGGTGCGATACACGAGATTGTAATCGACAGCAGGTGAATAAATCTCGTGTCTACCAGATCATTGCTATTCGATTATTGAGTCTGCCCAAACCACCTCCGCTTTCCAGTGCCTGGAGGCACGAACCACCTTCGCGACTGCCGTTCGCGAAGAACACGAGGGGTAGTAACCGGCCCCATACATTAACCCTTTCGAGTCTCATAGATTTCTTTTGTACATAATTTCCGTGGAATCTACAGATTAATCCGTTCCGATACGTAGCATACGCGATCAACTTATATATTTGCTTTCAAAACCGACTGGCGACCAGAACACCAGTCGAACGGTTACAACGGATACGTATCGTATCGAATAGGTGTTTTCACATCTTCGTTCTATTATTTCTTTTTCAGACGCCAACGTCGCTAGACGGAACAGGGACGACCAGGAGGAGACGGAGGCAACGCGGGCCGCCGACTTCCACGGGGATTTATTTTGATTAATAAATGGTCCACCATTAGGTGGGTCACTATCAACATAACCTCGTTGTACAACAATTTACATTCTCTCAAAACTCCTATCTCCTCATATTCGAGCCACCGTTGGAAAGTTGTTGGATTGTATTATACAGTCCACCTTTTTAACAAACGGTCCTTCGAGCCGGATGTTTGCGGTAATTAGGAGTGGAAAGTAATTGTACAGGTCTCCTCAAGAGGGAATAACCCGCAAGGTTCTTCGAGTAGATATTGACTCTTGTTTGGGATTGGACGAGGGGTCCTGTACGACGCCTGCGCACGGCGCATCCGTTCACCGACGCTGACGGACTCCTCAGGGTAGGAGGACGACTACGCCACGCACCAATGCACTATCCACAGAAGCACGCACTGATTCTACCTGATGAATCGCCACTCACGGTCCTATGGGTCAATGCGGCCCATCGACGGTGGCTTCACGGAGGAGTGCAGTTGACCCTCGCAACACTGCGCCAGGAGTGTTGGATCCTGCGGGGCCGGCCCATGGCGATGGCCTGTCTGCAGCAGTGCGTCACCTGCGTTAGGTGGAAGGCTCGCACAGCACATCAGCGGATGGGTGACCTCCCTCGAGCACGAGTGACACCATGCAGACCGTTCTCCAAGGTGGGCATCGACTACGCTGGCCCAATCATGCTTCGAGACAGCAAGGGACGCACCGAACGCCTCTCGAAGGGCTACATTGCTCTGTTCGTGTGCCTGTCGACGAAGGCAGTCCATCTCCAGGTGGTATCGGACGGCAGCAGCGAAACGTTCTTAGCAGCATTGCGACGCTTCATCGCTCGACGGGGACTCTGCAGTCAAATCTATAGCGACTGTGGCACGGCGTTCGTTGGGGCAAACCGAGAGCTGCGTACCCTCCTGCAGACAGTGAATGCCTCCAACCTCGCGCTGTTCTCCAGCATCGCAGAACAGGGGATCGACTGGAGGTTCAACCCACCTGCTGCACCGCATTTCGGGGGCCTGTGGGAGCAGGAGTCAAGTCGGTCAAGCACCACCTCTACAGACAGATCGGGGAGACTAAACTCACCTTCGAAGAACTGACGACTCTCCTCGCGGGCATCGAGGCGTGTCTCAACTCGAGGCCGCTGGAACCACTCTCCGACGACCCCGAGGACTTGGAACCGCTCACACCTGGGCATTTCTTAATTGGGGGGCCTCTTCTCTCAATTCTAGAGCCGAACATCGAGGATCTTCCTGTGCCAAGGCTGTCCAGATGGCAATTCGTACAGCAGCTCCAGCAGCAGTTCTGGCGGCGATGGTCCAGGGAGTACTTGAACACGCTGCAGGCGCGCAACAAGTGGAGAAGCATGCAGCCTGCCGTCCGAGTTGGTGCGCTATGCCTCCTCAAGTCCGAGATCCAGTCACCAAGGAAATGGCCATTGGCTCGCGTGGTGGAGATCCACCCAGGAGCAGACAATATCGTTCGAGTGGTTACGGTCCGAACTGCCTCTTCAACCTTCCGACGCCCTGTAACTAAGATCGTTCTGTTACCAAGGGGAGAGAACGAGGCGTCACCAGCTCGTGACGCAACACATTCCCCGTAGGAAAACATCACGCGGCATACGTACCTCCTTGTATCATCATTATCATTATCTTCACACTGCATTTATTCTTCTCATCGCGCATCTTCATCAAACACTGTGTATACTTCATCTAATCACCATAATTCTGCTTCATTCACCAGGTTCACTATACGCGTCATCTTCATTCAACCATACTGCGTAGTACACACGGCGTACGGCGTCCCAGGTGCCCCCTCTTCGTCTTCTGCAACGATCATCTCCGTCACGCCACAAGAGAAGGAATGTTCGGGAACAATTTCGTCAGCTTACTGACGAGGCGGGCGGAATGTTTGGGATTGGACGAGGGGTCCTGTACGACGCCTGCGCACGGCGCATCCGAACCGTTCGCGATCACAGCGGATCGGCGGGTTCGCGGCCGAGAGACACATGACGAACCATCTCCCTGACAAAGTAGGAAATTAGGCGGCTAAAGTCGCGCGTGAATCTGACGTCACGCGCGATGAGTCATCGTGTCTCGCGGCAGCGAGACCGTCGACCGTTGGATTCCGAGAATCGAACAGATTTCTCCGAACACTCGTTCTGCTCGGCACGAAGTATCTCGTTTTTTCTCAAGTCGCGATCCGCGCAAACCGCTTTCTTTCTCTTCGAAACCATCTCATTTCATCAGTACACCTCTCATCGTCTCATTGTTCTTAATATCGGTTCATTTATTGTACAAATTCAACATATTTCATACATATTAGTGTCGTGACATTCCATGTTGTTTTTTGTCGAAACATGTACATATTGTGACCATCGAGCGATAACGTTCGAAAATAAACGTTATACCGTTACAAAGGGTGCGCGCTTAATTTCCCATTGTGCTTCTAAACAACTCTCAAAACGATCGCCATGTCTCTACCGCAGCCAGAACCGACCGTTGTTGACAACGCGATCGAAGATCTGACCGACCGGCTAAAGATAATAAGAAAGGTGATCGCGAACCTTAAAAAACTAGGGCGTGCATTGTTTAGTGAAGCGCTCCTCAATCAAAAACTGTCGCATGTTTCCACAATTTGGACAGATGCCCTAGACCGCTTTATAGCGCTGAAACAGCTAGTCTCCCCCCAGAAACGTAACAGTTACGAATTCTTTAAGTTGGGGTTTATGGACAAAGCTTTAGACGAGGTCTTGGAGTTCCAGGACTACGTCGGCGCTGAAATAGCGAAGTTAACCGAGGCTAATAAAACACCGGTGCCCGGAGTACAATTTCAGGCACCTGCCAAAATTGGGCTTACCCAAATACGAAGGAGATCCATCGGAGTGGCAACACTTCGAAGATCTATTTACCACTGGAGTAATTGAAAACGCAGGGCTCTCTGGCTTGCAGCGGCTGCATCAGCTGAACGCTTGTTTAGAGGGAGACGCTTTGGCGAACATAAAAAACCTGAAAATTGAAGATAAAAATTTTCAGGTAGCGTGGGAAACCCTGAAGAGAGAATTCGGGCTTCCACGCATAGTTACCGCCAAGTTGCTCGACCTCGCTAGTATACAGCAGGTCACCATCGGATTCAAGCACGCGCGCGCTGCTCTAAACAATCTGGGAACAGTGGCAGAACAGCATAGCTGGTTGCTCGCGCATTTGGTGAAAACCAAGCTTGACAAACGGTTAGACTGGGATTGGGAAAAATCTCGAAAGCTCTCGACGGAATACCCCTCGTTTGAAGAGATAATGGAGTTCCTCAAGACGCATGCGCTCGCTATGATCGTTATAAACGAACAGAAACGCAAGCCCGAGAAATCAACCCCTCAGAAACCACGTGTTCGGGCGTTGAACACGGTGGTGGCTCAAAGTTACGGTATTGACCTGTGAGTTCTGTGAGCAGTCGCACAGGCTATTGCAATGCAATAGTTTTCGGCGATTGACTTCGAAAGCTCGATTCGAGTTCTTAAAGGATAAAAGGCACTATATACTTTGCCTTTCATCCGAGCACACAGTCAAATACTGCCGATGCACAACAACGTGCAGCAAATGCAGTAGCAGGCATCATACTCTGCTCCATTTAGATCAGTCGGAGCCTCAGAAGCCGTTTACAAAAGCTACAAACGGTGAGCGACATGGGAAACGTTCTACCGTCCCACCTCACCGGCAAGCAAAAGTAAACAGAGCACAAGTGTGTGCCGCGGCAAGTATTGCTTGTGTTGAGTCAAATCACAGCTGTTCGGTATCGCCGCGCGGACGACGAACACCTTCACGCGACACACCACGATGGGTGTGTGTGTTTGTTGTTTGCCGGTACACAAATGAAGCTGTGAAGACGCCTCGCTCGTCGTCGCGGTTCGCTCCTCTCTCCCCGCGACCCTCGGGCGGACCGAGTAGTTCGAGGTGCGCGGTGGGGGACGCGAAGTGCGACGAATATACACAATGACGAGGCGAACTCTCTCTCTCTTTTCCTGGAATCGTTTTGACGACAGAATCAGAACCTAGTTATATTTTACAAGTGCTCTATCCCTGATTCTTGCCGATAGAGCAGGCCGACTCTTATAATTTAAAGTACTAGTTACATTGTATCGCGCGTGAGTGGAAAAATAAATAGAACAAACGCTCTCCCACACATCCGATTAATACGACATTTATTTTACTATTTCGCGATCGTAAGTTCAAGTTTCCGCACAACGGAAACCAACGAAGATCGAAACAGCTTGCTACGGCGAATGCACGAGTGTATGGGAAGGACGGCACGACGCGAATCGCGCGTGCTCTCATGGATCAGGGTTCCGCGATGTCATTTATCTCCGCGAGTTTAGTGAACGACCTAAAACTCGCAAGGAGAAAAACCCCAGCCACGGTAACTGGCTTGGGGGGCGGTCGGACCCAGACCATAAAATATAGTGTCGAGATGCATCTGGGAGCTACCACAGATGAATCGCCGACCTATAACGCGATCGCAATCGTGGTTCCCAGAATCACGAATTACGAAACGCCGTCAGTGAGCGAGCACACGTACGAAGCGTTACGTAACGTACTACTCGCAGATCCTGACCTAGCGTCGAGCCGAAACATTGACGTGTTGCTCGGCGCAGATGTGTTTGCGAGGATTATTCGTCCGGGATTCCGCCGAATACACACTCATGGCCCGATCGCGCAAGAAACAGCCTTCGGCTGGATATTGTCCGGGCCGGTAAACACAAAAAATCCTCACCCAACAACGTGAGAACATTGCATTGCAATGTTCTCGAATCGCTGGATCAGTCGATTCAACGGTTTCGGGAAATAGAGGAAATTCCCACGGCCTCGGTGTTTACCAAGGCTGAGGAAGAGTGCGAAGCGCACTTTGTAAAAACCGTCGCGCGAGACGCGACGGGAAGATTTGTTGTCAATCTTCCCTTTAACCACGCAAAGCCGGACACGGTACTAGGAGAGTCACATGGCGCGCTTGGCGCCCATTGACAATACCCGACTCTATATTCCGCAGCGGTAATCCGCGAGGCGAGTGCAACAACAAAGCTGCGAGTCGTTTTTAACGCTACCAGCCGAACCTAAACGACATCCTACACGTAGGTCCGAAGCTACAGAACGACATTACCTCGGTATTGACGAGGTGGCGACTGTATGAATACGTGTTGGTGGCTGACATCGAGAAAATGTTTCGAAAAATTCTCGTCGCCCCTCAGGATCGTCGATATCAATGCATCCTATGGCGCACGCCGGAAACCAAACAGCTTGAAGCGCTCGAGTTGAATACCCTGCCCTACGGTACGGCCTGTGCTCCAAATGTAGCGATGCGTACCCTTATCAAGTTGAAGAGGCTGGACGGTGATAGATTTCCTCTCGGCGCGCCTATCCTCGAGAAGGATGTTTACGTCGACGATGTGTTTATGGGTGCACCCAATAAACCATTGTTAGAGCAAATCCGCACGCAAACGTGCGGGCTCTTACAGCGAGGTTTGTTTAATTTGAGAAAATGGGCTGCAAATTCGTCAGAATTACTGCGAAACATCCCCCAAAGCTCTCACTCCCACGCCGTCGACCTTACCTTGTTCGATGATTCCGAACTAAAGGTACTTGGATTGCGATGGATACCATTAGGAGATTATTTTTATTTCAATCTGCAACGGTTTAAACCGTCTGCGGAACCAATTACAAAGCGTACTTTGTTTTCGGAGATTGCAAAATTATACGATCCGCTCGGTTGGCTTTCGCCAGTCGTGATTCGTGCGAAGATTTTGATGCAGTCCCAATGGCTGGAGAAACTCCACTGGGACGAGCACGTCTCCACGAATACGCTGAGAACGTGGAACACGTTCTGCACGGATTGGTGCAATCTTAATGATTTAAAAATTCATCGATGGATCCGATACGGAGCCGACACGATTTCTGTGGAGTTACACGGATTCTGTTACGCTTCACTCGCCGCTTACTCGGCCGTTACGTATTTACGCGTAACGTCCAATAACAATGACGTCTCTACGACATTGTTAATGGCTAAGACGCGAGTGGCTCCAATAAAAACGCAGTCCATCCCGGTTCTTGAACTGAACGGGGCTGTGCTCCTCGCTGAGCTGTTAGTGCACTTGAAAAGCTTACTTGAAATACAAGTCGAGCGAGTAGTCTGCTGGACAGACTCCACGATTGCACTCGCTTGGCTGAGAAAGCATGCATCGACATGGAAGGTTGTGATTGCCAACCGAGTGTCAAAAATCCAGACCATACTTCCGAATGCTGAATGGCGTCACGTACCCACACGCTCCAACCCGGCGGATTTAAATTTGCGAGGTGTGGAAGCTGCGGAACTCCTTCAGTCGAAGCTATGGATATCTGGTCCGACGTGGTTAATGCAACCCGAGAGAAGCTGGCCGATTACGCCATCTTCGATCGAGACCGAGGAGGGTAAGCTCTTCGCGCATACCCACGTAACGACGCCAGTGAAAGAATGGGAATTCTATTCCGATTCTCTACCTGGAGTAAGTTACTCCGAGTCACCGTATACTGTCTCCGATTACGGAAGCCAATGCACGGTGACGAACGTTCAATCGAAAAGGGTGTTGTAAACGCGTCTGAGTTGCGCATCGCAACAGAAAGAATTGCATGTCACATCCAGCCTACGCATTTCGCGGAGGAATACCGGTGCTTGAAAAACCACTGACGAATTCCCGCGAAGTCTCCCTTAAGAAGTCTTAACCCTTTTCTCGACGATAATGACGTCATGAGAGTCGGTGGACGCTTGGAGAATGCGAAACAAATGTATGGGAAACAAAGCACCCAATTATCCTTCCTAAGCATTATGTTTCTTCACTATTAATTAGGCAATGCCACGTGAATACGTTGCACGGAGGGTTGCAATTAACCATGTACACGGTGAGACAGCAATTCTGGATCCTCGGCTGCCGGAACGCGGCGCGTATGGTCATCCACCAATGTTTACGTTGCGTAAGGTGGAAGGCCAGGGTGTCCTCGCAGATTATGCAGGATTTGACCCCGCAACGCTGTCAACCGACGAGAGTTTTCACAAACTGCGGAGTCGACTACGCTGGTCCTTACCGCGTACGCGACTCCGCCGACCGGGGAAAAACAGCTCACAAGGCGTATATAACAGTTTCTATCTGTTTCGCCACGAGAGCTGTGCACATCGAGCTCGTGCATGATTACACGACGAGTGCATTCCTTGCCGCATTGGATCGCTTTACTGCACGACGTGGAATCTCGTCTTGTATGCTCAGTGATAACGGAACTAACTTTGTCGGTGCCGACAGAGAGTTACAGGAGCATTTCAACGCGGTGCATACATCGCAAGAAATGCAGAATCAATGCGGTCAACGGGGAATAAGGTGGAGGTTTAACCCACCTAGTGCCTCGCATTTCGGCGGACTACAGGAAGCCGGCGTGCAATCGGTGAAGCACCATCTGAAACGCATCATTGGAGAATTTACTCCCACGAGCGAGGAAATGCAGACGTTACTCTGCAAGATCGAAGCGAGTGTTAACTCGCGACCGATCGCCACTCTCAGTGATAGCGCAGATGACTACGTGCCCCTCACGCCTGGTCACTTCCTGACTGGAGGTCCTCTAAATGCAATTCCATTGCAAGCCGTGAAAACTGAAAATCTCTCGCGTCTTACGCGATGGAGAGCAATTCAGAAATTCTACGAGCAGCTCTGGAGGCATTAGACACGAGATTATCTCACGTATCTCCAGAACCGCTGTAAGTGGCGCACCACTGAACTGCAGTTTAAGCCAAATGACCTGGTTTTAGTGCAGAATCCGCTTCTCCCTCCAAACCAATGGGAAATGGGGAGAATCGAAGAAATTTTCCTGGGTAAGGACGGCCATGTACGGGTTGTAAAAGTACGTGCGGCCAAGTCCACATACACACGTCCGATTGCGAGACTGTGTAGGTTAACTGTGGAGATGTCGCACTCAGCGACGGTTACCGAAGCCGAGGAAGACCCGTAAAGACGCGCAAATTTCAAAACACAGGAGACACGGCGGTGAGCGTTACCGTTTGTAAAAACAAACACTTGACTCCACACACCTGTGTCCCCGATGGGTGAGCTGACGGCGGGGAAACATATTCCCATCGCAGTCACACCCAGGAAAGAAGGTTCCCCCAGCGAATCACGGGGCGCTCCCCTGAAATTTGGACCGCCCTATAACGGCGGTAACGGGTATAATTTAGTTCGCCGTTAACCATAGATGTGGAATCTTCTCAATCCTCCGACGCGAGTACCGAGACGATAGTGCCCGGTGACCAGGAGTTCGGGGTAAAATTCGCCGAGGTCCTGAACCAGAGTTCGTTCGGAGAGGAGGACGGTCGGGAAGCGAGGTTAGGGAAGAGGGTAGAGTGCGAAATAAAGTATACGGAGCTTTTACGTTATCGCCGAAATAGCTGCCGCTCGCGGTGGTTCGCGTGTACCCAAGTTGGTGCGCGGCGCGGTCGGCTTCGCGGACCTGGTGCTTCGCGGTATCAGTGCATGCGGTTGATCGTGGCCGAAGCCACGATCCCCTGCCGCGGGTCGGGTCTTTCGGTCCCCGAGGTCGGCGAAGATGCCAGTTATGGGGCCTCCCACGGCAGTTGGCGGTAGTCGAGGTAGCTTGGCTACCAGGACTCCGGGAACAGGCTCAGCCTGTCTTCTACCGGCTTAGCCGGCAGGGTAACGGACTCAGTCTGTCTTCTAACTAGCTCCGCTAGCAGGACGGTACAGACTCAGTCTGTCTTCTAACTAGCTCAGCTAGCAGAGCGGTACAGACTCAGTCTGTCTTCTAACTAGCTCAGCTAATAGGGCGGTAGACGGATACGGTGCAGCTCAGCCACACCGCCGGGATCGGGGGCGGACTAGGGTGTATTGTGCTGATACAACTACTTACAGTGATCGTCTTCTTCGGTGTTCTCTTGGAAAACGCGCCTAGTGGACTAGCTATTCGGTCAGGATTATATGCTCTACAAAAACGGCTTGGTGTCTCGGTGTTAACTAACTTTCTCCTCGCATTTGCATCGGCTTATATAGCCGATGCTTGGAGGTACGGGGAACGGTGCGGCGAGGTGTGGTGCCGATCACCATGGCAACGTATTCCCGCGGTTTCGTGGCGATCGCGGTACGGTGCGGTGGGTGATCGGCTGATTCCGACGCGGCGAGCCGGTACCGCGGCTCGGTAAATTTCGGCCGTATTCGGCGAAGTTCGGCGGCTTCGTAACAGACCGTAAAACAGGTCTGTTACACCCCCCTCCCTCTCCGGGGTGGCGAACGAGCGGCAGCTAACTCGGGTTTTATTACTAGAAAAATGTATTTACATAAGATGCTTCTATCAACTTTGGTGTTATATTTGGTGACAGTAATACTTACTGCTACCGGCGTTCGAAAACGCGCACTTATATTTAACGGAGTTCGGAAACGCGCACTTATATTTAACGGAGTTCGGAAACGCATGCTTACATCTAACGGAGTTCGGCAACGCGTACTTATATCTAACGGAGTTCGGAAACGCATACTTACACCTAAATCTTACGTCTAAACCTTATATCTAGCCTTACATCTAAGCTACGACCTACTATCTACATATTTACATGTCATATCGCCGACTACTCTTTATCCCGGCTGCCCGGGTTCCCGTCGCCGGCACCTGCGGAGGGGCCCGCCGGCCTCGAAATGGAGGACCCACCTCTCGTCCCTGGAGCCGGCCATGAATTCCCGCGCCGTGACGAACCGCGCCGGTACCGTACCAGCGCATGGCACTCGCTGCGTACTGCCCGTCGTAGCGGAGGGGTGGAAGCGCTCCGGGGGTGGGTCGCCAGGGGGTCACGGGTTGCCCGTCGTTACCGGGCCTCTCTTCCTCCGGCACTCCGGTGACGTTATGGGGCGGCAGCGGTGGTCGTCGGCGGCTCGTCCCGGTCCGGGGTGCGGCGGCTTCGTAACAGACCGTAAAACAGGTCTGTTACATGTATATATATACATTTATATACATATATATATACATACATATATATACATTTATATAATACATTATATATTATATATACATTAAGGCACGGAGAGCCTTAGGGGATAGGGCCGTGCTAGCAGGACTAATAGGGCGGATTCAGGCGCTAGTGTCGGGAACCGGAATCGATGGATCGGTAGGCGAATAATTCGAATTCAGTTCGAGTTTTTCTTTAATAAACAGCCGATGGTCTACGACTGTTCTTACACACAACTGGTTTATTCACCACAATACACTTAGAAAACTACAGCTGCTCGGGATTATAACGCGAGGTACAACTTGTTAGCCGTGTAACCGTTTTGCTCGATATAGCACGCTTCGCTGAATTTAGAATACGTCTCGCTTTGTTTGAAATCTAGACACGACTGTGTCCGACACGCACAGGTGGATCGCATCCCCCCTCTCACTCGATCCGATTACCGAAAATCGCGCTGTAGCGAAAAACGACGACACCGGGCGGCGTTGTATCGCTCGCTGCGCGAAATACAATCATTTACGTGTCAAACATAGATATATATATAAAAATGTAAATGTGAATATATATATATATATATATATATATATATATACTGTGACGTTGCTCTTTTTCCGGCGCGTTTTGCGCGGACGAAAAAGGAGACAACTCCGGGATTTTACAGGCGCGTAGACCGGGCCTCGGCCGGTCGTACGGACGAGGTCCTCCCGGCAAAAAACGCGATTCGAAAACTCGATAGCGATACTAACGGACGATGTTCAGGCACCAGGTATCGGAAGGATACCACGCGAAGCGAGATAGTTTTTTACTCTTAGAGAATCGGATCGAGAATTTCCGTTACCGAGTTTCGAACGACGTTACGCGACTCGCGAAGGGTCAGAGGTTCGGACGCAGGACGGACGGGGACGGCCCTTATGGCAGGACGGATCTCGCAGGTTGAGAAATGACAGCGTGATTAGTCTCGAGATTAAGGTTTTAATCGGTGTCCTATTACTTACAATTTGAGCGGCCACGTGGCCGCGACTCGAGAGCCCGCGCTCTTCGTACAGAGAAACGAACAGGTGGAGGTTCACAACGCGGGGTTGTCAATTCGTTAATAATCGCGAGCATACGGTACTTCGGTATTAAATTCGACGTAATCGATACAATTTCTCGCGAACGCAGATGTACGGCGGAATTACAATAAGACTGTAGCGAGGATTCCCGGAACGGAACGGTGCGAGCGTGCGACGACACGCGATCTTTTCTCTCGCTCGCTCGTGCGAGCGCGCTATACCCGTCGTCGCGAATTTACGCGATCGAGATCTACGGAACGGCGTATTACCCGATTCGAAAATTACACACACTCTTTTCGTCGCGGTTCCTCCGAGGAAATCTCCCTTTATTTAACGAACGAAAAATCGGAATCTCTCTCAAAACACTGGTCAACGGAGTGAGGCGTGAACACGAGGCGAGACGCGCCTCGGCACGTGGAAACCCGAGGACGAGACGGGAAGCGTATCGTCCTCGCGCGGAACCCTATCAGCCAATTCGTAACATTTACCGGAAGGATCACTGTGAATCGACTTACCGCTCGTTGGAGATGAAAATCGTGACCATTGTTAATCTTTTATTCTGCTGTTCGGGATTGCCAGTACACGCTTCTCGATCGTGCCCTTTCTTGTCGTTTACGCGAGTGAGTGTAATAAATTGTTTTATCATCCACGTGCAACGAAAATCTCAATTTCTTTCCATCTCTTTTTCCGCTCACGCTTCCTACACGATTTCCCATTTCTGGACTCCCTTCTGTGTTCATACCCGATCCACTAGCAACTTTCGCATACAGTCCACTACCAATCCTACAATAGTCCCGGGTTCCCGAACATATTGGTCCTTCGAACCGGATTTTTCTTCTGGTTGCATCGTGGTTAAGAAACGTTAGCACGTGTTGAAAAAAGAAGATGGCCGCCAAATTCGAAGATTTGCTGTTGGAGCAGGAAGCCACAATGAAATCACTCTCTCGTATCCTTCCAAATGTGAAGAAGATGGGACAGAACAATTTCACCGTGGCCAAGCTTCAACAACGTCTGGAGTTCCTGAAGGAAGCCTTCTCCCAATGTCGGAACCTTGATCGGCGCCTCCAAAGCTTCCGAAAAATGGAAGGAGCCCAGAAACTCGACTACTTCAAGGAGGAGCACTTCATCCTTTGTGAGAACGAGTATCGCCAGGCATCGGATTTCATAGTGGACTGGATCCAGAAGCTGACCCCGTCCGTTCCAGCGACCATGCCGGCCGCATCCCAGTCACGCAGCGATCTCCCACGAATTGGTCTGCCAACGTTCTCCGGAGAATCCACCAAGTGGGAAAGTTTTAAAGATAAGTTCACGTCACTTATTATCCACGATGAATCGTTATCCGACGTTAAACCATTTCACCACCTTAATTCGTGCGTGAAAGGCGACGCGGAGAACCTAATTTGTAACCTTCCGATAACCGAATCTGTAGCGGAATTGACCGACGGTCACGTATTCCGTTAGCGAAGGAATATGCGGGAAACGCACAGCACTGTGCGCGAAGGTGAAAAAACTGTAGCGACACGAAAAACACTGCTTCTTACGAGAACAAAGTGGACTGTATTTGATTTGAGGATGAAAATGTAGTACAAGAATAAACAAGATATGAATAATAAATGATTACGGTGAAACGAGATCGATTTGAATATAAAGAGTGTCGTCGCGTACGAGAGAGACAAATCAGCGCGTAGTTGAGAAAGGACAACGAGAGAGACGACAACTAATTTCTGCGAATAATGAGCGCGAAGTGACGAAATTTCGAGGAATCGAGAGATTCCGCACAATAGATTTATGGGAATTGGTTCTCGAGTATTACCCGATGATGGGGTGACCGCTGATTGGGTCACCGTCATCGCGTGATCCTGCCGAGGAACGACGCGGTAACGCGAGTCGCGTAACGGCCTCGCAGGACATCGCGATCGGGGGGTGACGTCACGACGGACGAGGAGGGCGCGTCGCGTCAACAGCCCGTTTGATTTCGCGCGATCGCGAACAGAATCTAATTTTAAAATCCCGTGGGATTTATTAGTTAAGCGGTTCGACAATAAGCGCGATTTGATTCAAACGCATCTGAAAGCGCTTCATTCCCTCCCGCATGTAACGGACGCAAGTGAGCTGGCCTTTCTTCGAGATAAAGCCAGCAAGGCGATTCAATCATTGCGAAATTTGAACCGCCCGGTCGATACGTGGGACGACATGCTCGTCTTTTTGGTAGTATCGCGCTTAGATCGTTCTTCTAGAAAGGCATGGGAATTACAGTTAGGCGAGTCGACCGACTATCCGACATATGCCGAGCTCGAAAACTTCTTCGAAATGCGAATTCGCGCTCTCGGCGCCCTTCAGGTCCTTCCAAAACCGTCGAAGCGATCCGTTCAAACGCACGCCGCGACCTCCAACCGTTTGTCGCGTCCTCGAAACGCGCCCTGTTGTGTTCGCTGTACAAGACCGAGCATTTACTAAACACGTGCCCGCAATTCAAATCAAAAACAGCCTCGCAACGGTTTAAATTCGTAAAAGGTGAACGTCGCTGTTTAAACTGTATGAGCCAAAAGCATAGCGTAAACACCTGCCCAAGCAAATATTCGTGTAAAAATTGCGGACGCCGCCATCACACGCTCTTGCACTTCAACTCAACGCCCTCTGGTTCCGATGGGAACGCTCCAATCTCGACGTCTGATTCTCTCCCTTCCACGAGCACCCAGGTCGCGTCCCATATCTCGTCGCATCCAACGTTAGCGACTCCACGGATTTTACTCGCGACAGCATGGGTCATCGTGGCCTACTTCGCCGGTCGGGGTGAATGTGTGCGAGCGTTGCTCGACCAAGGTTCACCCACCACATTGATGACGGAATCGCTTACGGATAGATTACGCGTACCCCGCCGCCGCGTCTCCGTCGCAATTACAGGCATCGGAGACCGCGAGACAAATGCGCGACACGCGGCGACCATCGAAATAAAGTCGAAACGCGGAAATGGTCCGACCCTCTCAACCACAGCGTTGATTTTGAAATCCCTAATGCGATACATCCCTGAGCGAACTGACCAGGCTATCTCCTGGCATCATACCCGCGATCTCGATCTAGCGGACGAAAATCCGACGAGTTCCGATTCCATTGAAATTATTATCGGAGCGGACCTATACGGGTTTATACTGGTCGATGGACTCCGCACTGGATCGATGTACGAGCCGATCGCGCAAAACTCGATTTTCAGATGGTTTTTGTCCGGACCCGCCAGCTCGACCGCGCCTACTTCTCGTTCAGTCGTACCGACCTACCACTGCTCCCCTCCCGACCCGCTTGATCGCGACCTCCGTCGTTTTTGGGAGATCGAGGAGATCCCCATGACCGCCCCTTTCACGGACGAGGAACAGTAATGCGTAGATCATTTTCGCAATACGCATAAGCGTGACTCGTCCGGTTGTTATTATGTCGTTCGTTTGCCGTTCAAACGGCACCCTCCAATCGTGTGCTCTCAAAACTGGAAATTCGTTTACAACCGAAACCGACACTCTACGCCGAGTACGATGATTTCTTACGCGAGTACTTACAGCTTGGGCATATGCGTAAAGTCCCTCCGTCTAGTGTGGACCATCCTCACACCGTTTATATTCCGCATCACGCAGTGATCCGTGATAATAGCACAACAACACACCTTCGTGTTGTATTTAATGCGTTCAGCCACACTAGCAACGGAACGTCGTTGAACGACCATTTGTTGATCGGTCCGAAACTTCAAACAGACCTTCCAGCCATAATACTCCGGTGCCAACGATATCGGTATTTATTAACGTCCGATATTACAAAAATGTACCGCCAAATATTGGTGGATCCGCATGATGTGGACTATCAACGGATCTTATGGCGTTCTTCCCCGTCGGATTCTGTCGATCGTTACCAACTACTGACCGTGACCTATGGCACAGCCCCGGTCCCGTTTCTCGCTCTTCGGGTCCAACAGCAACTTGTAGAAGACGAAGGGTCCCAATTTCCGTTGGCGACCGCGTTCTCCAACACCACCTTTACGTTGACGATTGTGTCTTCGGCGCGTCCGACGAGTGGACCTTAATCGAGATTCGTAATCAATTGATTTCATTGCTCCGCAAGGCCCATTTTCGTCTACACAAGTGGATTAGCAATGCTTCACACTTGCTGGCCGATATTAGTCCTCACGATCAGAGAGTCGTCCAGGATAAAGTTCTGCAGTTCGATGACACTGTAAGGGTCATCGGTGTCGCGTGGAGTCCCGAAGTCGACGCCTTCCGCTTCCGAGTCCCGCTCCCCTCTGATGCCGCGTGTACCAAGCAAGCAATACTCTCAACTATTGCTCGCCTTTTCGACCCATTAGGATGGGTCACCCCTACCACAGTCTACGAAAAAATCTTATTGCAACAGCTGTGGTTGCAGAAATGCAGTTGGGACTCCCCCCTTCCCGCGGTTCTTCTCAAACGCTGGGAGAAATACAATTCAGAATTGCCGATGCTCAATTCTCTCTCAATCCCTCGATGGACAAAACAAAGTCCGAACATCGCCTTCTGTGAATTGCATGGCTTCGCCGATGCATCCACGTGGCGTATGCCGCAGCAGTGTATCTGCGCATCATGACTTACTCCGGTCAGATCATAATATCGCTGCTCATTGCCACATCAAAAGTGGCACCGGCGAAACCGTTGACTGTGCCACGACTCGAACTTTTGGCCGCTCTCCTCCTTACTCGTCTCGTCGTCTTCGTGCGACAATCATTGCACGACCTGCCGGAAAACATCCCTTGTTATTGCTGGTCGGACTCGACCATTGCCCTGTGTTGGCTGCGACAACCCGCTTCAAAATGGAAAACTTTCGTCGCGAATCGGGTGGCCCAAATCGACTCAGCTTTGCCCGATGCCGTGTGGCGCCACGTACCGTCTGAGGAAAATCCAGCAGACTGCGCATCTCGCGGCATGCTTCCTTCCCAATTACTGTCTCACGACCTTTGGTGGAATGGCCCCTCGTCGCTGCATCACTCGATCGACCACTGGCCTCCTAATCTTCCCGTTGCACCGTCTGATGCGCTCACCAAGGAACGTCCGATCATTCTGGTCAATCTTTGTCAGCCTCGTACGCCATGGGGGCTTCGGGACCGTTTCTCGTCTTGGCCGAAATTACTAAAGGTCAGCGCGTATATTTTTCGATTCGTCGCCCGCATTCGAAAACGACCTGGGTCCAATTCAAATTTCGTGAGCCAAGCCCTCGATGCATCCAAAGTCCAGTCAGCAAAAACCTTCTGGCTCCGACAAATGCAACAGGATCTTTTTCCTGAAGAGCTCCACGCTCTTCGTCACCAACGTCCGATCAACAAAAGCAGCCCTCTCCTCTCTCTGAATCCGTATCTAGACGAGGGCAATTTACTTCGAGTTGGCGGGCGCCTGAAAAACGCCAAATTATCCGAATCGGAGAAGCATCCGATAATATTGAAATCGCATCCACTATTGACGCACATAATTATGCATGCTCATCTGCGAGCCCTTCATGCTGGATCTCAGCTGACGATAAGCATCCTCCGCCACGAATATTGGATTCTCCGAGCGCGTTCCACAGTTAGAAACATTCTCCACAAGTGCATTAAATGTGCCCGCGAAAAAGCCGCGCCGCAAAGCGCCCTAATGGGAGAACTACCGGATTTTCGGGTTGCGCGTTCGGCTCGAGCGTTCTTACATTGTGGTCTCGATTATGCCAGTCCGATTCAAACCCGTACGTCACCAAGCCGCGGGCATCGTTCTCGCAAATCTTACATCGCCCTGTTTATTTGCATGGTCGTAAAGGCCATTCACTTGGAACTCGTCAATGATTATTCGACTCCTGCGTTCCTTGCCGCTTATAATCGGTTTTGCGCGCGACGCGGCATTCCTAATGCAGTTTATTCCGATAACGGCACGACTTTCCGGGGCGCAGATCGCGAGCCTGCGAGTGCATTTCGCGCAGCCACCCGCGACCCCACGACGCTTAATCGACTAGCGATCGATCGTGTCATGTGGCACTTCACACCTCCCTCCGCCCCTCATTTCGGAGGACTGTGGAGGCCGGCGTGCGTAGCGTGAAGTACCACCTTAAACGAGTTGTTGGAGTCCACACATTAACCTTTGAAGAATTCGCAACGTTATTGTGCCAGGTCGAAGCTTGTCTCAATTCGCGTCCACTTGCGGCGGTATCCGAGAATTTCGACGACTATTGCGCCCTGACGCCTGGACACTTTCTTATCGGGTCAGCCCTCAGCGCGGTCCCTTCTTCATCTTTGCTCGATTTGAAAGAATCACGTCTCTTGCGTTGGCAATTGTTGCAGCAAATGATGGAGGGATTTTGGCGGCAATGGTCGCAAGATTATATGGAAGGTCTCCAACAACGCGTTAAGTGGAAAACCCAAAAGCCCAATATAGTCGTCGGGCAATTAGTTTTATTACAACAGCCTAATCTCCCCCCTGTAAATGGGAACTTGGCCGCGTCATCGCGTGTCATCCCAGGGATGACGGTATCGTGCATGTTGTGACGGTGAAAACCGCGCAACCCGAATATATGCGGCCCATAGTCAAACTGTGTATATTGCCGATTGATATACCGTCCAAGCAACCTTGTCCGTCGTGCGGTCTCGTGAGCTATATCGAGGTTCAACGGTAAACAGATATGTATAGTGTAGATAAATAGATATAAGCAATGACGCATCTGTTTAGCCTGCGGCTCGCGAGAATCATGTGTTTCGCCTACCTTTGTATATGTATATACATATATCTCATTGTGTCTTGCAGAGCGTTCACGGCGGGCGGCACTGACTCTTTAAATTCGCTGAACCGTTTTTTTTTCTTTTCTTTTGTTTGTACCTCTCGGATAATTGATTTCCGATTTCTCAAGAAATCCAAGGCGGGCGGTATGTTTAGGATTGAGCTTAGAATTAAGTTTAGCTGTAAGATGTCGCAGGCGAGCGATATAGACCTCGGTAGCACCCCGCGTTACACGGACCCATGATTTACGCTCCTGAGGATCCACTGCGCACGAGACACCTGTTTTTGGCGATTCCCGGTATCGCGCTCGCGATGCGTGATCACGTGATTACCGACAACCACCGTTAATCGCTCGCACCACCGTACCGATTAGAATCGTTCTAACGTCTCAACGCCTTACATGCTCTACATCGCGCCCATTGTTTATTTTGTATTCTGCCGTTCGGCATTGCCAGTATACGCTTCTCGATCGTGCCTTTTCTTGTCGTTTACGCGAGTGAGTGTAATAAATTGTTTTATCATCCACGTGCAACGAAAATCTCAATTTCTTTCCATCTCTTTTTCCGCTCACGCTTTCTACACGATTTCCCATTTCCGGACTCCCTTCTGTGTTCATACCCGATCCACTAGCAACATTCGCATACAGTCCACTACCAATCCTACAATAGTCCCGGGTTCCCGAACAATACAATATATATATAAATATTTAATTGAATAAATATTTAATAATAAATAAAATGTATTAATTAAATTATATTCATTTAATAATATATACATTATTTATATATATAAATAATATTTATTTATTGTGACGGATCTTCCTTTGTTAAGGAAGTCCCGTCGGTCACCAATTTCGGTTTGACTAATTGCCTGAGTTCAAATACCCAGGAATGTTGTGCGACGGCCTGTACGTCCAAAATCACTATGATTGCTGAGAACGCTTATAGTCCCCGCACAACATCATGGATCCCGAACCCGCACAATGTAATTATTGGATATAACGGTAATATAAAGAACTTACCAAGCGTAATTTTCGCTTAATTTTCACGCGGAGAAAATCGTGATACACCTCGTGATTACCCAACGAATTCTGCCCGTTCCTTCGCTTCGTTTCGGCAAGCAGGGCCCGCTGGCCGGCGTCTTAGATTGAACGGTTCGACGACGAGTCTATGGTGTTCTTTCCTTTGTCCGCACACTCTCTTACTCGCTCTCACTCTGTTTCGCTCGCTCTCACTCTGTTTCGCTCGCTCTCGCTTTTCTTCGCTCGCTTCGCGCTCTTCGCACTCACCAACGGTTGAACCGTTGTATACATATAGGTCCTTGAGAACGCTTAGCATACTGGCTAGGGTTTTCCCGAAACGCTCACGCGTTGCCTAGCATGCCTTTGCGATATTGTTAATTTCAACGGACTTCTTCGGCCGTTGGTGAGGCGTCCTTATTATTATTGCTCGACTAGCGAGTTCGCTGTTGCTGTTACATTAATAGGTTCGGAAGGTGACGGACGGAGCGTTAATGTTTATGATATTTGGCGGTTTGCTGGCGCATGGCCTTCATGTTTCTAATACAATATATGGTCTTTGGATGATGTTGATTCCAAGGAGGGTATTTGTTCCAAAATTCATTACCGCGATATTAAAAATGAATCTAACTTCGTCAAAGGCCGTACTGCGTTCGATGAGGGGGAATCCCAAAATGCTAAAGCATTATCAAACGACAGTACCGCCGAAGGATAGTGCAAAATAATAATTAATTTATGTTCGGAACGTAACATTATTAATATATAAACTATTTATATATATATACATTTAAAATATATTAATTTATTATAATAGTAATAATAAAGACGTATCGCATTTAAATATATATATTAAATATATATTTGAACATCTAGTAATATATAATATTCATTCATATATACATATAATTATTATACATTTATATATATATATAAATTATTTATATATATATATATATATATATATATATATAGTTATATTATATATATATTTATATAAATTATTTAGGACTTCCTTTTCCGGTTGTGTGCAAGGTTGACGTGTGTAGAGAGCGGAGTGTGGTTTTGTGAGAGAGAGAGAGAGAGAGAGAGAGAGAGAGAGAGAGAGAGAGAGAGAGAGAGAGAGAGAGAGTGGAGAGCGAAAGATGTGAGTGGAGGGAAAGCGGTGGAGAAGGGTGCGAGTGGTGCAAGGGCAGGCGAGAGATATAGGGAAAGGGCAGGAAGGAGGGTAGGGAGTGATAGAGAGGTGATAGGTGAGCGGAGCCTATAGGTTAGTACGGCGAGACAATACTGTCTAGTAAGCGGAAAGAGAGAGAAGGAGCGGTAGGTGGCGCGGCCTAGTGGGGGGACAGAGGCAGGTGTGAAGGCGGGAATTTTGAGGAAGGAGTAGGCGAGAGAAGAGACGGTAGAGAAAGAAAGAGGAGCTGCGGAGGGATGAGTGGCAGAGGGGAAGACGGCGAGGGAGAGGGAAGGGAAGATGCGAAGGTAGAGAAGGTACGGGTGGGGAGGCCGTGGAATGCGGAACGACTAAGAAGGGAAGGACTGAGTGGAGGAAGAAGTCTGGAGGAGACTGTGGAAGAAAAGAGAAAGAGAAGAAGGGGGTGAAAAAGGGGAGAAGGAAGGGGCAATATTTTAAAAAAGTGGTCTGACTAAATGGTCGCTGAAAGAGGATAAGAAGAAGGAGGGAAGGGGAGATAGTGGAATGGGGAAAATGTTTAAAGAATTGATGGAAGAGATAAAAAGGATAAGGGAGGAGGCGGAGGAGGAAAGGGAGAACAGAAGGAGGATGATAGAAGAGATGAGGCAAGAAAGGGAAGACAGAAGGTGGATAATGGAAGAGTGGAGGAGGGAGAAGGAGGAGTGGGAGGAGGGGAGAAGGGAGGAAAAGGCAAAGTCGGAAAAGATAGAGAAAATTATGGAGAGTTTGGTAGAAAAAATGGAAATGACAGAAGGAAGGGTGGCGGAGATGGAGAGAAGGGAAAGAGAGAAGAGGGGTATAGGTGTGGAAGGAGGAGAAGAAAGAGTAGACTTTAGGTGGAGGATAAGGAGGATAGAGATAGGACTGGACAGGTAAGAACGAGAGGAGAGGAGGAACAATGTGATAATAAGAGGGTTACTGACAGAGGGGAAGGAGATAAGGGAGGAGGTGAAATGAGTGTGGGAGAGGATGGGATTAAAAGAAGAGGAGATAAAAGAGATGAAAAAGATTGGGAGGGTAGGAGGACATGGAAGGGGATGGTGCTGGTGAGGATGGAAAGTTGGGAGAGCAAAACAAAAGTGATGGAGGAGAGGAAGAAGCTTAGGGGAGGAAAGCAATCGCTGGACGATGATTTAACGGAGGAGAAGAGGAGGACGAGGCGGAAAATTGCATGGGAAGCGGAGAAGGAGAGGGAGAAGGGAAAAAATATGCAGGTAGGGTACACGAAAATGTGGGGTAATGGAAAAATGAGGAGATGGAACGAAATAGAGGAGAGGTGGGTCGAGGTGCAGGGAAACGAGTAAGGGAGGGGCTAGATGGAGGAGGGTTAAAGGAGAGAGTAAGTAAGGGTGGGGATGTAGTCAAAATTACATTTTGGAATGTGGCGGGGCTGAGGAACAAGGACGACGAGTTTTGGAAAGGGTTAGAAGAGTGGGACGTAGTAATTATGTTAGAGACGTGGGTGGAGTAAAGGGGATGGAGCCAAATTATACTATAGGGGGGATTTTAATGTATGGACAGGGAGGGAAGGGGGAGAAGTAGGTGAGGAGGGAGAAGAGGGGGATGAAGGGAGCAGGAGGTCCAAGGACGGGATAGTGGGTGCGGAAGGAAGGAAATTTTGTGGGTTTCTGGGAGAGAGAGGGTGGGGAATTTTGAATAGGAATATAAAAGGGGATGAGGAAGGTGAATGGACGTATGTAGGAGCGAGAGGGAGTTCGGTGATTGACTACGTGCTGGGTAATTCAGAGACAAGGGATAGAGTGGAGAAAACTGCGGGTTGGGGAGAGGGTGGACTCGGATCACCTACGACGGATCCACACGACGGTATGGATTAAGGTAGGAAGGGGAGTGTACAGAAGGAGGGGGGTTGGCGGGAGTAGGAAGGAAGTGGGGTGCTGATCGGAGGCAAAAGCAAAGGAATTCAGGGAAAGATTTGGAAGGATAAGAGGGGGTGAGGAGAGCGTGGAGGAGGATTGGAGAGGGTTGAAGAAAAGAATAAACGAGGTGTTAGAGGAGACAAGGGGAAGGGAAAAGGAAAAGAAAGGCTGGTGGGACGAGGAATGTAGAGTGGAAAAGAGGAAGGTAATGGAGGAATTGAGGAGGTGGAAAAGGGAAGGAGGAGAGGGTACAGAGTATAAGGAGAAGAAGAGGAAATACAGGGTTTTGTGTGAAGAGAAGAAGAAAAAAGAGAGGGAAAGGTGGGTAAAGGAGGTGGAGGGGGTAATAACAGAAAGTCAGGTATGGAAATTAATAAACAGGGAAAGGGGAAAGAGAACGGGAGTGGATGAGAGAATTAGAAGGGAAGAATGGGACAGACACTTCAAGGAGTTATTGGGAGGAGTAGAGTGGAGGGTAAGAAAAGGAGAAGGAGAAGGAAGGGAGGAAGATGGAGAGGGTGATATAGAGAGGGGAGAGGTGGGCAGGGTGGTAGAGGGCCTGAAAGAAGGGAAGGCAGCCGAGGGGGACGGGATCCCAAATGAAGTGTGGAAGCATGGAGGGTTGGAAGTAAAGGAATGGTTATGGAGGGTGTGCATTAGAGTGTGGAGAGGGGAACGTTGGCCGGAGGACTGGCTGGAGGGGGTAGTTGTGCCCATAGCCAAGAAAGGAGAGAGTACGAAAGTGGAGGAATACAGGGGAGTAACGCTGACACAGATGGCATACAAAGTGTATGCAGCAGTGTTGGTGGAGAGGGTGAGAGAGGAGGTAGAAAGAAAGGGAATGTTACCGGCAAGTCAGACGGGATTTAGAAAGGGATTGGGTTGTGTAGACAATATCTATGTTCTGAACTATTTGATTAATAGGCAGGTGTTAAGGAAGGAGAGAAGAATGGTGATATTGTTTATAGACCTAAAGGCGGCGTTTGACTCGGTGGATAGAGAAACGCTGATAAGAGCGTTAAGAAAAAGGGGGTTGAGGGAAGGATTAGTGGCGAGATGTGAGGAGGTGCTACGAGAGACTAGGAGCAAGGTGAGAGTGAGGAAAGAGGAGGGGGAAAGTTTTTGGACTGCAAGGGGAGTGAGGCAGGTGTGTCCGCTTAGCCCGTTGCTATTCACCTTGCTGTTAGCGGATATGGATGAGGTGTTAGAGAGGGGTGGGTGGGAGTAAAGGTAGGAGGAAGAAAAATTTTCACCCTGGCATATGCGGATGACGTAGCGATGTTAGGAGGACGAGGAGAACGTGAAAGGAATGATTGGGGTATTAGATCGGTTTCTAGAGGAAAAGAAGTTACAATTGAACGTGGAGAAATCGAAGATTATGAGGTGCAGGAGAGGAGGATTGCGGTGGAAGAAGGTGGCATGGAGATGGAAGGGTAAGGAAATAGAGGAGGTGAGGGAATACACGTATTTGGGATATAAGGTAAGTAGGGATGGGGGTCAGGAAGCGCATGTGCAGGCAAGGCTCAAGACAGGGCCGGCAATAATGGGGCAAGTGTGGGGGATAGGAAAGAGGAAATTCGGGAAAGACTGGTGTAGAAGGATTTGGCTATTTGAACAAGCTGGTGTGGTCGGTGGTCAATTATGGGGTGGAAATATGGGGGTGGAAAGAGAGGGAAAGCGTGGAAAGGTTGCAGGAGAGATATTTAAAGTGGGTGTTAGGATTGGAGAGATGTACGCCAGGATATATGGTGAGGGAGGAGTGTCAGAGGGAGCTGTTGAGGGGAAGGGGAGGGATGAGGGCGTGGGAGTATGAAAAGAAGCTGGGAGGGGGAAATAGGGGTAGGCTGGGAGGAGAGAGGGGAATGGTTAGAAGGAATGGGGTGGACAAAGGAGAAGGTAGATGAAATGTTAGAGGAGGGAGGGATGGGGAGCGAGGAGGAGATGGCAAAAAAGGAGAAGAAAAGGCAGGAGCAAGAGAGGTGGGAAAGGATAAGGGAATCAAGGTATGATAGGTGGTACGGTATGGTGAAGGGGGAGGGGTTGCCGGGTTATTTAAAGAAAGAGTGGGGGGAAAGCAGATGGCAGAGGGTGGCCAGGTTTAGATTAGGAAATGGGATGAGAGGTGGAAAGTACTGGCTGGATGAGGAAGAAAGAAAATGCAGAGTGTGTGGCTGAGAGAACGAATCTTGGGAGCATGTCTGGGATGTGTGTATGAGGACGGATGAGGAGAGAGGATGGCAGGAGATGGTGAGGGTAGTGTTAGATGAGGAGGGGAGAGGAGAAGAATGGATGAGGAGGGTGGAGGAATGGAGAAAATGAGGCTAGAAGGCACGGGATAAGTGATGAGAGACCGAAAGGGGGGGGGGGGGGGTCCGCGGGTAGGGAAGGGTACGGAGTAGACTGTAAAATAGATTTTAAGGAATAGTTTTGTATATAGACGTTTCTCTCTCTCTCTGATTAGTTTTAGTTCTAGTTATAGGTAGATTTAAGGTAGACTTATATAAGACTTATAAGGTAGAGTAAGTTAGGTTAAGATAGTTAGTAAGATTAGAGTAAGGAAGAAATGGAAGGAGATGGAAATGGAATTGTAACCCCGAGGGGAACAATAAAACTTTATCTATCTATCTATATAAATTATTTATTAAAACTACATGCGAAAAATTTCCGATGACAAAATCTGTCTACAGAAGCCGATGGAATTTGAAAAGTCTCGAACACGATAATAAAATTTTAGCAAGAATTAATGACACATGTCATTAAAACAAAAATTGATATCTTCTCAGTCAAATATATTGTTTTCTACATATTGTATAATAAAGCAATGTCTTCTTGGACACAGCAGAATTAAACTAATACAATAGATGAAAATTTGTATTACTTTAAATATAAATTATATAAAAATATTATAACGAAAATTTAATTTAATGAATTTAATAAATTTATGAAATTTAATGAATTCTTATTTCTCTACAGAAATATATGAAATATATGAAAATAATACAAGTACTTATTTTAAAAATAAGAAAACACAAGAATAGTTAATATATGTGTAATGTGCACGCACTCATCAACTGCATAGAATTTATATTGATTAAGTGTAAATAAGAAAGTAAATTACTGGTTTAAAGTGTATAAAATTATTCTAATATACATTCATTAGTGACACGAGTAATAAAAATAATGTTACGTATACAAACCAAATTAATTTTACTACAATTAGTATTTTCGTAATACTTTCTTCATAAATATTATTTTCACCGATCAAATACACGCGCCGTATGCATTTGTAGCCTCCAAATCATATTAAACACCCGTAGTAAAAATATAGTATACGGAATATTCAGTTCTTGCTAATACGCCTAAATTCGTGAACTATCGGTAATA
Organism: Sphecodes monilicornis; assembly: GCA_913789915.3. NCBI lineage: Eukaryota > Metazoa > Arthropoda > Insecta > Hymenoptera > Halictidae > Sphecodes > Sphecodes monilicornis. The sequence goes on from OU565285.1 coordinate 30,077,059, forward strand.
TTGAGCGCGACACCGAAATGGTACGGGGGGCACTGTGGCCCCCGGAGGCCTAGACAGAAAGTATATATATATATATATATATATATATATATATATATATATATATCAGTGGACTTCGCCATGTATTTGCGTCCCTCTAGATGGCGCTGCTTTCAATCGAGTTGATTGGACGTCATTGACAAGCTACGAAATAAAAAGTGTCGATGACGTCCAATCAACTCGATTGAAACCAGCGCCATCTAGAGGCACGCAAACACATGACGAAGTTTAGAGGATAACGGGGTGAAGAGGAGTACGGGGGGTACAGTCCACCGGTCGAACGATAGCGGCGCTGGCATCCAAATCTACTGTTCAATTCGGGACATTCCCAGAATCCGAATACCGTATCCATAGTATATACGTATATATCAGTGGCGGAGTCACTCTGGGGTCCTAGGACCACAGACGAGGTATAAAAGTAGACCAATCACCATGTGGGGTTTCGTGTCTCACACAATAACAACTGGATTTCTTACGCCCTCTACGCTGATGAACGATAAATGTTGGAACTAGATCCACGAAAACGCTCAAAAACAAATGGCTAACGAGTTGTGTCTGTGAAAACAGTTATGTTATCGATTTCGTTCCCTGAAACAGTTATGAAGGACCGATATTCTAAATAACTGTTATGACGGACCGACATTTTGGTTGATATCGTTTTCGATTATTAGTATATATATATATATATATATATATATATATATATATATATATCTGCTCTCTCCTATATGTTCAAATTGTATTTTTTTTTATTTCATGTCATTATGTTATATATCTAAAATTATTTTAATCAGTAAAATATTAATAAGCATAAATACCAAATTTTCAAATTATGGAAATACAGTTTTCATAAATCTTGAACGTATGTACATAAGTTTACTCCATACGTATAATTATTATTTGCATTCCTACAATTTTTTAAAACTATTAATACGCATCTCTTTTGAATATGTGAAGTGCGCATAATTGCTAATTTGAAAAGTAACAGCCGTGTCGCGAAGGTGGTGCGTAAATAGCGCAATGTGTCGCGAAAGACAAAGCGCGAAGAGTGTGCGCGCGCGAGAGAGAAAGAGTGAGAGAGATAGAGTGCGTGCGGCCTTAACGTGTGCGACCTCCCGTTGACTCCAGTGCCCCCGTCGCTCGTCCGTTCCAATTCGTTTCGGACCGTGATCCGTGATCCTGTCGCTCTCTCCGGCCCGTGCGGGCAGGGGAGTCTCCAACCGCGGTAAGGACCCGTCTCTCGGAGGGGTGCATTTTACACACCCCCGGGGTCAGCACCCCATCCCGTGTAAAGCGACGTTTATAAAACATGCATTTCTTGCAACCAAATATACCATTACATATATTTAGCACGCCAGTCAGGTAGTAAATACATGCATTGGTCAAAGTAATAAAGTTAACAGAAGGATGGGCCACGTCAAGGTGTGAAAGAAGGTCTTATCCACCCTAGAGTACAGTCAATGTTTACCAACATCAGCATATGTATATAAACATAAACATCACAATAAAATATGCAAAATATATATCTACACATTTTATGAAGTAAAAGAACATTAAGTGTACTCTGAATCATGAAAAAAAGAATAAATGAAGTACTAAACTACTAAAGCTACCGTATTCTTTTAGACAAAGCAACTATGTATAATATATACATATTTCTTAAATGCTTCTACAAAAATTCATTTACAAACTGTTTATATTAACCTAGTTTTCAGTTTCATATCCACGAAATTCCGGAAATATGATTAATAACTGATTTTAATGAATTTATTATACACACATTTGAAAAGTATATACAGGGTGTCCCAAAAATGTTACGGTTCCTTCAAAGGGGAGGTTCCTGAGGCCATTTGAAGCAACATTTTCCTTTGCAAAAATGGCCGTTTCGGCTTTGTTAAGGAGTTATTAACGAGAAACACGGACCAATCAGAGCGCGACCTACAGGCGTATTGGCAGAGGCGGTCGCGCGCGACAGTAGTCGAGCGATGGTGAGACACCGCGGACGAAAGCAAGGAACAAACGAGAGAAGAAAATTTTTCGTGTCCTATGTCGGATAGTTCAAATTTGAATATGTTGTAGTCTTTAGTAACCTATGAACGAATCTGGAAGGATTTTTAGAAATCTTAAAAAATGTTGGTTTTACAGACGTGTAAAGAACTTTTTTTCATTAAATTATACCACTAGAACAAACGTACTGAGGAAAATGAGTTTTTAGGAGCTTATAGTGAACACAAGAGTATCTATTGAAAATATTTCGATTTAGAAAAAATGGTTTTTTCACTATTTATTTTGAAAATGTTTTAAACAAATGCAATTTTCTTATAGCCAGGACTTTTTTAAAAATTCGAAAATAAATGAGGTGACAGGTCCAGGTCTCCTCTTTACGGACCTATTTTTGAAAAGGCAGACACTTTAAAATTGACGGAATTAAAATTATTTAAAGCGAACGCTGCACCGCGATATTACTGTCGCGAACGGCACCGAAAGCGCGCGGCACGAACAGCTGTTAGATATGCGACCACCGCACACTCTAACACCGTGTTGGTAACATGAGCAATTAAATGCTGTTGGATATCATTAAAACGCGAAATAGCACGCTTCACTGATTTGGATCACGGGCAGATCGACTATTTAAATTGTCAAATAAATCATTGAGCGTTTCAAAGAAACTATCTATGTGTTGTACAGTATTTGTATTAATGCTATGTACCAGTAAGTGGAGCGGTAAACATAGCAGATGACACTCTTTTGCTAAAAACTTGAAGAGCAATCTTACACTTCATTTTACCAATAAAATTTGGAAAAACATGTTTTTCGGATAATTTGTACATTGCTCGCGTACCTTTGTCTTTCTCTAAATTCCAGAGAAGTACTACATCGCACCACGAAACTATACAATCACTAATAGAAAAATCATAGTTTAATCAATTATTTCTAATGCTCTTGAATAAATGCAGATAATCAAAAATGTAATAAACTTTTTCACCATTTCTTATAAAAAATGGATTTTCAACAGAAACACTTCAAATCTGTTTCATGTAATGCATCTAATATTTCATCTAAAATAATTGATATCATGTTTCTTAACACTAGTTTTTGATACAAAGAAAGGCAATGGATGTTTCCAATTACTGAACAGCCCGTGTATCATAAATACAAGAACCTGTATACCCACAGCTACATTTCTACCCAAAAATCCTAAATCTTCGAAAGCTTCAATGACCTGTCTTTCTGGGTGGAAATAGAGACACTTTTTGATAGCCATTTCATCAAATACAAGAATGCAATTACGATCTGCTATTTCCATATATGCAGATTTTAGTTTCAATGCATTAAATAAATTTTAAAAAATTCCTGGCCAAATGTCAATTTTCCCGAACCATCGAATAATTGTAGCTGGACTTGACAAATGAAACCAAAGATCACGCATTTTGTGATATAAAACGGGAGAAGTGTAGTGCATTGTCGTGTATAATTCTTGCTCCTTTTTCGAAAAAAATTCGCCACGATTTGGGTTTAAATAAAATAAGAATGACAAATGTTAATAAATAACCGGATATTCTTTTAGAAATTGCTTTCTTCAAACATGTTTCATCTATATTGCCTGAAGAAAGCTTATTTTGCAACCGATTCATTGCCTTACACTTTGCCGGCCAATTGGAGCGAAGAATATTATATTTTTTCTTCTCTTGCTCTAATTGCATTTGAGCTTCCATTAGCTGCTGTCCCAAAACATTGCAGCTTTGTATTGATGAAACGTCATCTTGTACAGACATAGTGTCTGATTCAGTGCTAAAACTATTATTATTTATATTGGACGAATCAAAAATTACCGGTATGGCATTTTTGCGCAGTCTACCCGACTCGTGAAAAAATTTTTTAGAAAAATGTTGACTGTATACATGTTTTTTTTGTAATTTTTTATCAAACAATACCATTTCCACCCAATCACCTAAACCACAGTTAATCAGCCACGTTATGCACCGATCACTATCTCTCGTTGGAAATGAATGAAAAGAAAAACTGTCTGCTCTATTACGGTTTGTTAAACCTCAAAAAGAATAGACACATTTTTTATAATTGGTTTTATTTTTGTTTCGCTTCATTGTTTGCGAGAAATAGAATAGCAAAGCGATTAGATAGAAATAAGTAAGGAAATAGATTAAGAAACGCTAATTTTCTATAAAAGTAAATGCAATATTTACTAAACGCATGCAGTATAAGATAATATATGTATATGTAATATTCAGGTAAATTATACAGGGTGTTCCACATAAATGGGCACACCTAAATATCTGTCGTATTTACAGTCCTATCAGAAAACATCAAAGGACAAAGTGACACTATTGCAGGGGGCAAATATAATGGTAAAGAAAAAATTTTTTTATGTCGTGTTTTTTAATGAAATTTTAAGGTCACCGATGTTTTTTTAAATGGAATAGTATTTTTTTTACGATAGCATGATAGACAACAAAAAACTGAATTTAGTGGATAGCATCTTTTTGACCTTGAAATGACCTTGAGCAAGAATAATCATGTTGGAGCGGATAAAATGTGGAAGTTTAAAACTTACGTGTTTCAGCAAAGATTACGCGTTGTTTACGGCGGGTTGACCTTTACATATAATAATAAATGTTCAAAATGTTGACCATCCTCATTTATGCAATATTGCAATCTTGCATTAAATGATCTGCAGGCATTGTCGATTTCCTGAGACGTAAACGAATTGAACGTCGAACAAATTTATACAAGGAACTCTTACTGGTATAAAGTATGCTGCATTTTTACGCCAGGATTTGTCGGGCCTTTTAGAAGAAATTACGTTATTCGATCGGGAGCGCATGTGGTTTCAACATGATGGTTGCCCAGTGTATTATTCTAAAGTTGCTAGAATGGTACTAAATACGAAATATATTGGACGCTGGATTGGGCGACGAGGAACAATTCCATGGCCAGCCCGTTCTCCGGATCTGACACCATTGGACTTTTATCTATGGGGCAAGATAAAATGTATTGTGTACAAAGATAAACCCACAACGCCAGAGCATATGCGGCAAAGGATTACTGCAGCATGTGCTTCAATTACGTCTCAGAAAATCGACAATGCCTACAGATCATTTAATGCAAGATTGCAATATTGCATAAATGAGGATGGTCAACATTTCGAACATTTATTATGATATGTAAAAGTCAACCCGCCGCAAACAACGCGTAATCTTTTCTGAAACACGTAAGTTTTAAACTTCCACATTTTATCCGCTCCAACATGATTATTCTTGTTTAAGGTCATTTCAAGGTCAAAAAGGTGGTATCCACTAAATTCAGTTTTTTGTTTTCTATCATGATATCGTAAAAAAAGTATACTATTCCATTTAAAAAAACATCGGTGACCTTGAAATTTCATTAAAAAACACGACATAAAAAATTTTTTTCTTCACCATTATATTTGCCCCCTGCAATAGTGTCACTTTATCCTCTGAAGTTTTCTGATAGGACTGTAAATACGACAGATATTTAGGTGTTCCCATTTATGTGGGACACCCTGTATATACATAGGTGTTATGTATGTATATGATTTACTTGAATATAAGCTTTCCCACGTAGAAACGTCTTCTTCGATGCAGTCGCGTAACAGACGTAACGGAATTAAAAGGACACAATATTCTTTTGTTTCATACATCATTCATTCATATAATCACCGATATTTCGATACCAAATTCTATCAGTAACAGCGCCGTTGTAGAACAGGCATGTCCAGGAATAGCTCACATGGACGCGTTTTTCAGGGAGACGCCTACTTTTTCCGACCGCGCGTCTCGCTTCCCGTGGCGGCCGTAGTTCTCCGAGCTCCTCACGCTCGTACCTACCGCTTGCGGTATGTATTGCTTGTGGCGCTTTGGGGCGAATCTCATACCCATAGGTTTCCACATCACCCATGAGTACTATGGTCAATGCGTTTTTTTTTGTCAGTGGTATCCCCTATAGGCCTATTCCACTGCGTCGCACGATAATTTCGAAGAAGTAAATTTTTAAAATAGTTTTTATTATACTGTCAAAATTTGACTAATGTTAAAAAGGTGGACTGTGTAATTACAATTCCAACGACTTTTCAACGGTGGCTCGAATATGAGGAGATAGGAGTGTGAGGGAAAGTAAATTGTTGTACAGCGGGGTTATATTGATAGTGACCCACCTATTGGTGGGCCGTTTATTTAATCAAAAAAAAGATCCCCGTGGAAGCCGGCGGTCCGCGGTGCCTCCGTCTCCTCCGGGTTGTCCCTTCGTTCGTCTAGCGACGTTGACGTCTGTAAACAAGGATCGAACGACGATGTGAAAACACCTGAGCGATACGATACGTATCCGTTCGAAACGCTGTTTCCCGTACGCTCCCGACTGCGAGACCTGCTGTCGAAGGAGGGGGAATACAGCCAATCTGCTCAGCACGCAGTGTTAGTGGACTGTATATGGTCGACGGATCTCGAAGATCGAGATTCCGTCTGCCCGCACTGGCGTAGGCACGGTCAAACCGATTCTACTGCGCGGGCGTCAGCGTAAGGGTGGCGGTTAGTCTTACAAGGAGGTTGTAAGGCTCCAAGTTCGATTATCCAGCCGAATTAACCCGTGCTCCAACAACCTTGATTCAAAGCTCGCGAGTGACTCAACACGTCACGCGGCTAGAGAAATCTCGGTGGAGGACATGGTCCGACTCACCACTTACACGCACAAATGCCAATATATATAGAGATATATAGAGGGGGCGTATATTGTAAGTGTGTTCAACCAGTCACGATCCCCGCTCAGGTAGTGGCTGTATAGCACTAGCGACGGCGTATGTGGGTGCGACTTTGGTGGTTGAACGGGTCAAGTGTGCCGAGATCGGCGTCACTCTCTCTCGTAGGAGGGTGACGGGGCTAGGACTTACCAATCAAGACCTGTGGCCGGACCGATCGATTCCCGCAAAGCGTATAATGAATCGACCTTGTCACAAACCGAGTATCCGTTCTTCTGCAGCACTGGGACGACAATGCGTATGCCAGAGCTTATGACAGAGATAATGTACTCGGAAAGAGTGTCCTCCGTGTTACACGGGTGGCCGTACGGAATCGGAAATCACGATTCCCGGCGGGAAGTGAATTCGAGGAACGAACACGAATCACGCGTCAATCACACCGAAATACACTTTTAGGCGTTGAAGCGATAACCGCGTTAGATGTGTCTAAGCAGCTATCGCAACGGTGCACTATCGTATGTACGAAGCTCGGAAAGTCCGGAGCTCGATTTACATATATGTGGCTTGTCGGCTCTCTCAAAGCGTGTGGAACGATCTCGACCACGAGATCGGTTCCGTTCGCACAGTCGTGCAAAAGCTCGCTGGCGGATACCTGGTACAAGTATCCGATAGCTCGACTGGAGATGGAACGACAAATTAAATATTCAAAATCTCTAGGATTCCAGACTTTGATAACTCTTGCTTGGGCGGGTCAGCTCTCTGAATGCGTTTGGAACGATTTCGAAACCGATCTCAATTCCTGTCGCACAGTCGTGCAAAAGCTCGCTGTGCGAAGACTTAGAAGAAGTGTTCGCGTGCGCGCCTCGATAGCAAGTGACGCCGAACCGGCAGGCGTCGCGAGAGAGTCAGCTGGCCCGCTACGCGGCGCTGTGTTTCTCTTGTTCGCTTGTCTCGGTTCAGCGTATGTGTGTATGTTGTTCTCTTTGTCTCTCTATACCTTCGCGACACGAGTTTGATTTGAACGTTTTGTACGTTGATCCACCGATCGCCGTGTTTATCGGCTGACATTAGCTGGTGGCCAGAAAGTCACGCCGTTTTTACTTGAGATATTGTTGGTTATTTGGCTCCTCGGAAGAATAACATCGAGGAGGTCACCAACGAATATAGATCGCGAGAATCGCGAAATTCAAGCACGTTTCAAACTAACGCGATATTTAAACAACTAAGAATTAGGAAAGCTTGCAATATCCGCATCAAAGACGATTGCGAGGAATCGCTCAGCACTGTACGTTGCTCTGTTTTAATGCTACGCATTTTTGAAAATGAACATTCGCACAAATAAGTCGATCCGAACATTGAGAAGTATTAAAATGTGGTGAGAAGTATTAAGCGTACCATTAAAACAGAGCAACGTACACTGCTGAGCGATTCCTCGCTATCGTCTTTGATGAGGATATCTACGTCCAATCTCCCCTTCGACATTTCGGATTTGCCAAGCAGTTCTAGTGAAAAGGCGTAATAGTCAACCTTTGAATAGCGCAATAAGCATGCTTTCCTAATTATTCATGCTACGATGAGAGGGTAGGCGGACAAGAACCAAGACGATTCCTCTGTTTTTGTCTTAGAGCGAAATACCGGTACATGCACTCCCTTACTTTGATATGGCACACAATTCTGTTTATTTTTCACAAGTGATACACTTTAGTCGCAGATAGTCAATGTACAACACGCAATGTTTGACGGAGGGTAACGCAAGTTTTACTAAATTAAACGCCGCGTACTTCTCTCGATCAGCGCTCGATAACGTCTGTTCTGTGCTCCAAATTTACAAAACCTAACGGTTCGTTTTCTGGAATGTCAATTAGTAAGTCTGCGTGATTCGCGGACCATTTGCGTAAATGGAAGCCGCCGGCAGCCAGCAGGTGAGTGAGCTGCCGTCGACTTTGGGTAACCGTTTCGAAATCGTAAGAGCCGAACAAAACGTCGTCAACATAGAAGTCGCGCTCAAGTATAGGCCGCGCGAGTGGAAATTTGTCGCCTTCATCCTGCGCTAATTGTTTCAAAACGCGGTTGGCTAAATAAGGAGCGCACGCGGTGCCATATGTGACCGTGAGAAGTTGGTAGGTCTCTACTTGACCTGAGTAGTGGGGTTTCCAAAGTATTCGTTGATTATCTACGTCCTTTTCATCGACACGAATTTGACGAAACATTTGCGTGATATCAGCGGTGTATAACGATCGGAAGATCAGCCTGTAGTTTTGGCCCAATGTGCAAGAAGTCGTTCAGCGTTCGTCCGTTGCTCGTTGGACTACATGCGTTAAAAACTACGCGGACCTTAATGGTCGTACTCTGTTCCCGCACCACAGCGTGATGTGGTATGTTCACCGACTAGGGGCGAGGGGGTGGTGTCTACGCGTCTCATATGACCGGCATTTTCGTAGTCAGACAAAAAGTCGTGGTATTCTTTAGCTAATGCAGGCTCGCGGTTTAGACGTGCTTCGAGTTTTGCATAAAGTAGTGAGGCTTTATTTTTTTAATAACCGATTTCGATCGGAGGCGCGACTTTGAATGGTAGACGTACCCTGTAACGGCCAATTGCTTCGCGTCGGTTAGTGGCAACGAAATGTTCTTCACACTGCTTTTCAGCTTCGGACAATGGATTTTGTGTGGGAGGTTCTTCGGTCTCCCAAAATTTTTGAATCGCGTGATCCATACTCGGCAGTATCGTACAATGGAAGGTACGAGTATTAGAGTGAAGAGTCGGATAATCAGGTGAATTTGGACCGAAGATAATGCAACCGAAAATCGTAGCTTGTGCGGTGAGTTTTCCGTTCTGTCCGTGGCGCAACCCGTCGAGAAGTATAGAGCCATATAAATCGGCCCCGATGAGTAGATTGATTGGCATTTTCGGATCGGTGTCAGCGAGGGGCAGTGTGGGAAATTGCGATTGTATAGACCGATCGAACGCGTGTGAATTTCCGTAGTGAGTGAGTTTGGGCAAAACTAGCGCGATGACCGGTACTTTTGGACAATCTTGTTGACAGAGAGATAGTATGATGTTCACGCAGTGGCGTACTTTTCCAATCGTGTTGGTAGGTACGAGCCTGAGGAGCTCGGAAAACTACGGCCGCCACGGGGAGCGAGACGCGCGGACGGAAAAAGTAGGCGTCTCCTTCGAAAACGCGTCAAAGTGAGCTAGTCCTGGACATGCTTGTTGTAGAATATAAGTTCCACAATATTAGTTTTGGACGACACGGTAGGATGTGACACGGAATGGTAAGGGGGCTCTAGAGCCAAACGGGGCGTGAGACAGAAAAATACATTGGGTGATTGGTCTACGCCTACACCTCGGGCAAGGTAGATTTACGGCTGATTATCATTGGCTGTAATGGAATATACTAGAATACACTAGAATATACTACAATGTACAAATATATACTAGAACATACTAGAGTATACTAGAATATAGTATAATATACTAGAATATACTAGAATATACTAGAATATACTAGAATGTACTAGAATATACCAGAATGTACTAGAATATACCAGAATATACCAGAATATACCAGAAGATACTAGAATATACTAGTATGATCTAGCATACACTAGAATATAGGAGAATATACTAGAATATACTAGAATATACTAGAATATACTAGAATATACTAGAATATAGGAAAATATACTAGAATATACTAGAATACACTAGAATATACTAGAACTTACTAGAATATACTCGAATACATTAGAATATAGTAGAATGTCCTAGAATATACCAGAATATATTAGAATATACTAGAATATACAAGAATATACAGGAATGTTCAAGAATATACTAGAATATACTAGAATATTCCGGAATATACTAGAATATACGAGAATATACTAGAATATACTATAATATACTAGAATATACTAGAATATACGAGAATATACTAGAATATACTAGAATATACTAAAATATACTAGAATATACTAGAATATACTAAAATATACTACAAAATACTAGAACATACGAGAATATACTAGAATATACTAGAATATACCAGAATATATTAGAATATACTAGAATATACAAGAATATACAGGAATGTTCAAGAATATATTAGAATATACTAGAATAATCCGGAATATACTAGAATATACTAGAATATACGTAAATATACTAGAATATACTAGAATATACGTAAATATACTAGAATATACTAGAATATACTGGAATGTACAAGAATATACTACAATATACTACAATATACTAGAATATACTACAATATACTAAAATATACTAGAATATACTAGAATAAACTAGAATGTACCGGAATATACTAGAAAACACGAGAATATACTAGAATATACTAGGCTATACCCTAATATACTAGGAGATACTAGAATATACTAAAATATACCAGAATGTTCTAGAATATACTAGAATATACCAGAATATACCAGAATATACTAGAATATACTACAATATACTAGAATATACTAGAATATACTAGAATATAGTAGAATATACTAGAATATACTAGAATACATTAGAATATACTATAATATACTAGAATATACTAGAATTTACTAGAATATACTAGGATATACTAGAATATACTAGAATATACTAGAATATACTAGAATGTAGTAGAATATGCCAGATCATACTAGAATATACAAGAGTACACTAGAATATACCAGAATATAAAAGAATATACTGGAATATACTCGAATATAGTAGAATACGAGAGATCATACTAGAATATACAAGAGTACACTAGAATATACCACAATATACTAGAATATATTGGAATATACTCGAATATACTAAAATATACTGGAATATACTCGAATATATTAGAATACACTAGAATATACAAGAATATAATAGAATATACTAGAATATACTAGAATATACTAGAATATACTACAATGTACAAGAATATACTAGAAAATACTAGAGTATACTAGAATATAGTAGAATATACTAGCATATACTAGAATACACTAGAATATACTATAATATACTAGAATATACTAGAATATACTCGAATATACTACAATGTAGAAGAATATACTAGAAAATACTAGAGTATACTAGAATACACTAGAAAATACTAGAGTATACTAGAATATACTAGAATATCCTAGAATATACTAGAATATACTAGTATATACTAGAATATACTAAAATATACTACAAAATACTAGAACATACGAGAATATACTAGAATATACTAGAATATACCAGAATATATTAGAATATACTAGAATATACAAGAATATACTAGAATATACTAGAATATAGTAGAATATGCGAGATCATACTAGAATATACAAGAGTACACTAGAATATACCAGAATATACTAGAATAAACTAGAATATAATAGAATACATTAGAATATACTATAATATACTAGAATATACTAGAATATACTAGAATATACTAGAATATAGTAGAATATGCGAGATCATACTAGAATATACAAGAGTACACTAGAATATACCAGAATATAAAAGAATATACTGGAATATACTCGAATATAGTAGAATACGAGAGATCTTACTAGAATATACAAGAGTACACTAGAATATACCAGAATACACTAGAATATACTGGAATATACGCGAATATACTAGAATATACAGGAATATACTCGAATATATAAGAATATAATAGAATATACAAGAATATACTAGAATATACTAGAATATACTAGAATATACTAGAATATACTAGAATATACTAGAATATACTACAATGTAAAAGAATATACTAGAAAATACTAGAGTATACTAGAATACACTAGAAAATACTAGAGTATACTAGAATACACTAGAAAATACTAGAGTATACTAGAATACACTAGAAAATACTAGAGTATACTAGAATATACTAAAATATCCCAGAATATACTATAATATACCAGCATATGCTAGAATATACTAAAATATACTGGAATATGGTAGAATATACTGTGATATACTAGAATATACTAGAATATACTAGAATATACTAGAATATACTAGAATAAACTAGAATATAATAGAATACACTAGAATATACTATAATATACTAGAATATACTAGAATATAATAGAATATAGTACAATAAACTAGAATATACAAGAGTACACTAGAATATACCAGAATATACTAGAATATACTAGAATATATTCGAATATACTAGAATATACTAGAATATACAAGAATATACTAGAATACACTAGAATATACTAGAATATACTAGAGTATACTAGAATATACTAGAATACAATGGAATATACTATAATATACTAGAATATACTAGATTATACTAGAATATAGTAGAATATGCGAGATCATACTAGAATATACAAGAGTACACTATAATATACCAGAATATACTAGAATATACTAGAATATACTCGAATATACTAGAATATACTAGAATATACTAGAATATACAAGAATATGCTAGAATATACTAGAATATACTAGAATATACTAGAGTATAATAGAATATACTAGAATATACTAGAATATACTAAAATATACTAGAATATACTAGAACATACGAGAATATACTAGAATATACTGGAATATACCAGAATATATTAGAATATACTAGAATATACAAGAATATACAGGAATGTTCAAGAAAGTATATGAATATACTAGAAAACACGAGAATATACTAGAATATACTAGGCTATACCCTAATATACTAGGAGATACTAGAATATACTAAAATATACCAGAATGTTCTAGAATATACCAGAATATACCAGAATATACCAGAAGATACTAGAATATACTAGCATATACTAGAATATACGGGAATATACTAGAATACAGTAGAATATACTATAATATACTAGAATATACTAGAATATACTAAAATATACTAGAATATACCAGAATATATTTGAATATACTAGTATATACAAGAATATACAGGAATGTTCAAGAATATATTAGAATATACTAGAATAATCCGGAATATACTAGAATATACTAGTATATACGTAAATATACTAGAATATACCAGAATATACCAGAATATACCAGAAGATACTAGAATATACTAACATATACTAGAATATACGGGAATATACTAGAATACACTAGAATATACTATAATATACTAGAATATACTAGAATATACTAGAATATACTAGAATATACTAGAATATACTAGAATATACTAAAATATACTAGAATATAGTAGAACATACGGGATCGTACTAGAATATACAAGGGTACACTAGAATATACCAGAATATACCAGAATACACTAGTATATACTAGAATATACTAGACTATAGTACAATATACTAGAATACACTAGAATATACTAGAATATATTAGAATATACTAGAATATACTAGAATATACTAGAATATACTGGAATATACTCGAATATAGTAGAATACGCGAGATCATACTAGAATATACAAGAGTACACTAGAGTATACCAGAATATACTAGAATATACTAGAATATACTCGAATATACTAGAATATACTACAATATACTAGAATATACTAGAATATACTAGAATACACTAGAATATACTAGAATATATTAGAATATACTAGAATATACAAGAGTACACTAGAATATACCAGAATATACTAGAACATATTGGAATATACTCGAATATACTAAAATATACTGGAATATACTCGAATATATTAGAATATACTAGAATATACTAAAATATACTACAATGTACAAGAATATACTAGAAAATACTAGAGTATACTAGAATATAGTAGAATATACTAGACTATACTAGAATACACTAGAATATACTGTAATATACTAGAATATACTAGAATATACTAGAATATACTAGAATATACTAGAATATACTAGAATGTAGTAGAATATGCCAGATCATACTAGAATATACAAGAGTACACTAGAATATACCAGAATATAAAAGAATATACTGGAATATACTCGAATATAGTAGAATACGAGAGATCATACTAGAATATACAAGAGTACACTAGAATATACCACAATATACTAGAATATATTGGAATATACTTGAATATACTAAAATATACTGGAATATACTAGAATATACTACAATGTACAAGAATATACTAGAAAATACTAGAGTGCACTAGAATACACTAGAAAATACTAGAGTATTCTAGAATATACTAAAATATCCTAGAATATACTATAATATACCAGCATATACTAGAATATACTAAAATATACTGGAATATGGTAGAATATACTGTGATATACTAGAATATACTAGAATATACTAGAATATACTAGAATATACTAGAATAAACTAGAATATAATAGAATACACTAGAATATACTATAATATACTAGAATATACTAGAATATACTAGAATATAGTAGAATAAACTAGAATATACAAGAGTACACTAGAATATACCAGAATATACTAGAATATACTAGAATATACTAGAATAAACAAGAATATACTAGAATACACTAGAATATACTAGAATATAGTAGAATTTACTAGAATATACTAGAATACACTAGAATATACTATAATATACTAGAATATACTAGAATATACTAGAATATAGTAGAATATGCGAGATCATACTAGAATATACAAGAGTACACTAGAATATACCAGAATATACTAGAATATAGTAGAATAAACTAGAATATACAAGAGTACACTAGAATATACCAGAATATACTAGAATATACTAGAATATACTAGAATATACTAGAATATACTAGAATATAGTAGAATATGCGAGATCATACTAGAATATACAAGAGTACACTAGAATATACCAGAATATACTAGAATATACTAGAATATACTCGAATATACTACAATGTACAAGAATATACTAGAAAATACTAGAGTATACTAGAATACACTAGAAAATACTAGAGTATACTAGAATATACTAGAATATCCTAGAATATACTAGAATATACTAGTATATACTAGAATATACTAAAATATACTACAAAATACTAGAACATACGAGAATATACTAGAATATACTAGAATATACCAGAATATATTAGAATATACTAGAATATACAAGAATATACTAGAATATACTCGAATATAGTAGAATTTGCGAGATCATACTAGAATATACTAGAATATCCTAGAATATACTAGAATATACTAGAATATACTAGTATATACTAGAATATGCTAAAATATACTACAAAATACTAGAACATACGTAATATACTACAATATACTAGAATATACCAGAATATATTAGAATATACTAGAATATACAAGAATATACTAGAATATACTCGAATATAGTAGAATATGCGAGATCATACTAGAATATACAAGAGTACACTAGAATATACCAGAATATACTAGAATATACTAGAATAAACTAGAATATAATAGAATACACTAGAATATACTATAATATACTAGAATAAACTAGAATATACTAGAATATACTAGAATATGGTAGAATATGCGAGATCATACTAGAATATACAAGAGTACACTAGAATATACCAGAATATACTAGAATATCCTAGAATAAACTAGAATATAATAGAATACACTAGAATATACTAGAATATACTAGAATATATTCGAATATACTAGAATATACTAGAATATACTAGAATAAACAAGAATATACTAGAATACACTAGAATATACTAGAAGATACTAGAATTCACTAGAATATACTAGGATACACTAGAATATACTATAATATACTGGAATATACTAGAATATACTAGAATATAGTAGAATATGCGAGATCATACTAGAATATACAAGAGTACACTAGAATATACCAGAATATACTAGAATATACTAGAATATACTCGAATATACTACAATGTACAAGAATATACTAGAAAATACTAGAGTATACTAGAATACACTAGAAAATACTAGAGTATACTAGA
>OU565285.1:30094219-30126188 GCA_913789915.3 Sphecodes monilicornis
CTAGTACGATCCCGTATATTCTACTATATTCTAGTATATTTTAGTATATTCTAGTATATTCTAGTATATTCTAGTATATTCTAGTATATTCTAGTATATTCTAGTATATTCTAGTATATTCGAGTATATTCTAGTATATTCTAGTATATTCTGGTATACTCTAGTGTACTCTTGTATATTCTAGTATGATCTCGTATATTCTACTATATTCTAGTATATTTTAGTATATTCTAGAATATTCTAGTATATTCTAGTATATTCTAGTATATTCTAGTATATTCTAGTATATTCTAGTATATTCTAGTATATTCTAGTATATTCTAGTATATTCTAGTATATTCTAGTATATTCTAGTATATTCTAGTATATTCTAGTATATTCTACTATATTCTAGTATATTCGAGTATATTCTAGTATATTCCAGTATATTCTGGTATATTCTAGTATATTCTACTATATTCTAGTATATTCGAGTATATTCTAGTATATTCTAGTATATTCTAGTATATTCTAGTATATTCTAGTATATTCTACTATATTCTAGTATATTCTAGTATATTCTAGTATATTCTAGTATATTCTTGTATATTATAGTATATTCTACTGTATTCTAGTATATTCCCGTATATTCTAGTATATTCCCGTATATTCTAGTATATGCTAGTATATTCTACTATATTCTAGTATATTCTAGTATATTCTAGTATATTCTAGTATATTCTACTATATTCTAGTATATTTTACTATATTCTAGTCTCTTCTAGTGTATTCTAGTATATTCTAATATATTCTAGTATATTCTAATGTATTCTAGTATATTGTACTATATTCTAGTATATTCTAGTATATTCTAGTGTATTCTGGTATATTCTGGTATATTCTAGTGTACCCTTGTATATTCTAGTACGATCTCGTATATCTACTATATTCTAGTATATTCTAGTATATTCTAGTATATTCTAGTATATTCTAGTATATTCTAGTATATTCTAGTATATTATAGTATATTCTCGCATATTCTAGTATATGCTAGTATATTCTAGTATCTTCCGGTATATTCTGGTATATTCTGGAATATTCTAGAACATTCTGGTATATTCTAGTATATTCTAGTATCTCCTAGTATATTATGGTATATTCTAGTATATTCTAGAATATTCTAGTATATTCTGGTATATTCTACTGTATTCTGGTATATTCTAGTATATTCTACTATATTCTAGTATATTCTAGTATATTATAGTATATTCTAGTGTATTCTAGTATATTCTAGTATATTCTACTATATTCTAGTATATTCTAGTATATTCTAGTATATTCTACTATATTCTAGTATCTTCTAGTATATTCTAGTATATTCTAATATATTCTAGTATATTCTAGTGTATTCTAGTATATTGTACTATAGTCTAGTATATTCTAGTATATACTAGTGTATTCTGGTATATTCTGGTATATTCTAGTGTACCCTTGTATATTCTAGTACGATCCCGTATATTCTACTATATTCTAGTATATTTTAGTATATTCTAGTATATTCTAGTATATTCTAGTATATTCCAGTATATTCTAGTATATTCTAGTATATTATAGTATATTCTAGTGTATTCTAGTATATTCCCGTATATTCTAGTATATGCTAGTATATTCTAGTATATTGTAGTATATTGTAGTATATTCTTGTACATTCCAGTATATTCTAATATATTCTAGTATATTCTAGTGTATTCTAGTATATTGTACTATAGTCTAGTATATTCTAGTATATACTAGTGTATTCTGGTATATTCTGGTATATTCTAGTGTACCCTTGTATATTCTAGTACGATCCCGTATATTCTACTATATTCTAGTATATTTTAGTATATTCTAGTATATTCTCGTATATTCTAGTATATTCTAGTATATTTTAGTATATTCTAGTATATTCGAGTATATTCTAGTATATTCTAGTATATTCTGGTATACTCTAGTGTACTCTTGTATATTCTAGTATGATCTCGTATATTCTACTATATTCTAGTATATTCTAGTATATTCTAGTATATTCTAGTATATTCTAGTATATTCTAGTATATTCTAGTATATTCTACTATATTCTCGTATATTCGAGTATATTCTAGTATATTCTAGTATATTCATGTATATTCTAGTATATTCTAGTATATTCTAGTATATTCTAGTATATTCTAGTATATTCTAGTATATTCTAGTATATTCTAGTATATTCTAGTATATTCTAGTATATTCTAGTATATTCTACTATATTCTAGTATATTTTACTATATTCTAGTCTCTTCTAGTGTATTCTAGTATATTCTAATATATTCTAGTATATTCTAATGTATTCTAGTATATTGTAATATATTCTAGTATATTCTAGTATATTCTAGTGTATTCTGGTATATTCTGGTATATTCTAGTGTACCCTTGTATATTCTAGTACGATCTCGTATATTCTACTATATTCTAGTATATTTTAGTATATTCTAGTATATTCTAGTATATTCTAGTATATTCTAGTATATTCTACTATATTCTAGTATATTCGAGTATATTCTAGTATATTCTAGTATATTCTAGTATATTCTAGTATATTCTAGTATATTCTACTATATTCTAGTATATTCTAGTATATTCTAGTATACTCTACTATATTCTAGTATAATCTAGTATATTCTACTATATTCTAGTATATTCTAGTATATTCTAGTATATTCTAGTATATTACGGTATATTCTAGTATATTCTACTATATTCTAGTATATTCTAGTATATTCTAGTATATTCTAGTATATTCTAGTATATTCTAGTATATTCTAGTATATTCTACTATATTCTAGTATATTCGAGTATATTCTAGTATATTCTAGTATATTCGAGTATATTCTACTATATTCTACTATATTCCGGTGTATTCTAGTATATTCTAGTATATTCTAGTATATTCTAGTATATTCTAGTATATTCTAGTATATTCTAGTATATTTTACTATATTCTAGTCTCTTCTAGTGTATTCTAGTATAT
The DNA here is from genome assembly GCA_913789915.3 of Sphecodes monilicornis. Classification (NCBI taxonomy): domain Eukaryota; kingdom Metazoa; phylum Arthropoda; class Insecta; order Hymenoptera; family Halictidae; genus Sphecodes; species Sphecodes monilicornis. Next base: position 30,097,248 of record OU565285.1, read on the forward strand.
TCTAATATATTCTAGTATATTCTAAAGTATTCTAGTATATTCTAGTATATTCTAGTATATTCTAGTATATTCTAGTGTATTCTGGTATATTCTGGTATATTCTAGTGTACCCTTGTATATTCTAGTACGATCTCGTATATTCTACTATATTCTAGTATATTTTAGTATATTCTAGTATATTCTAGTATATTCTAGTATATTCTACTATATTCTAGTATATTTTACTATATTCTAGTCTCTTCTAGTGTATTCTAGTATATTCTAATATATTCTAGTATATTCTAAAGTATTCTAGTATATTGTAATATATTCTAGTATATTCTAGTATATTCTAGTGTATTCTGGTATATTCTGGTATATTCTAGTGTACCCTTGTATATTCTAGTACGATCTCGTATATTCTACTATATTCTAGTATATTTTAGTATATTCTAGTATATTCTAGTATATTCTAGTATATTCTAGTATATTTTAGTATATTATAGTATATTCTCGCATATTCTAGTATATGCTAGTATATTCTAGTATCTTCCGGTATATTCTGGTATATTCTGGAATATTCTAGAACATTCTGGTATATTCTAGTATATTCTAGTATCTCCTAGTATATTATGGTATATTCTAGTATATTCTAGTATATTCTCGTGTTTTCTAGTATATTCTACTCTATTCTGGTATATTCTAGTATATTCTACTATATTCTAGTATATTCTAGTATATTATAGTATATTCTAGTGTATTCTAGTATATTCTAGTATATTCTACTATATTCTAGTATATTCTAGTATATTCTAGTATATTCTACTATATTCTAGTATCTTCTAGTATATTCTAGTATATTCTAATATATTCTAGTATATTCTAGTGTATTCTAGTATATTGTACTATAGTCTAGTATATTCTAGTATATACTAGTGTATTCTGGTATATTCTGGTATATTCTAGTGTACCCTTGTATATTCTAGTACGATCCCGTATATTCTACTATATTCTAGTATATTTTAGTATATTCTAGTATATTCTAGTATATTCTAGTATATTCTAGTATATTCTAGTATATTCTAGTATATTCTAGTATATTCGAGTATATTCTAGTATATTCTAGTATATTCTGGTATACTCTAGTGTACTCTTGTATATTCTAGTATGATCTCGTATATTCTACTATATTCTAGTATATTCTAGTATATTCTAGTATATTCTAGTATATTCTAGTATATTCTAGTATATTCTAGTATATTCTACTATATTCTCGTATATTCGAGTATATTCTAGTATATTCTAGTATATTCATGTATATTCTAGTATATTCTAGTATATTCTAGTATATTCTAGTATATTCTAGTATATTCTAGTATATTCTAGTATATTCTAGTATATTCTAGTATATTCTAGTATATTCTAGTATATTCTAGTATATTCTAATATATTCTAGTATATTTTCCTATATTCTAGTATATTGTACTATATTCTAGTATATTCTAGTATATTCTAGTATATTCTAGTATATTCTAGTATATTCTAGTATATTCTAGTATATTCTACTATATTCTAGTATATTTTACTATATTCTAGTCTCTTCTAGTGTATTCTAGTATATTCTAATATATTCTAGTATATTCTAAAGTATTCTAGTATATTGTAATATATTCTAGTATATTCTAGTATATTCTAGTGTATTCTGGTATATTCTGGTATATTCTAGTGTACCCTTGTATATTCTAGTACGATCTCGTATATTCTACTATATTCTAGTATATTTTAGTATATTCTAGTATATTCTAGTATATTCTAGTATATTCTAGTATATTCTACTATATTCTAGTATATTCGAGTATATTCTAGTATATTCTAGTATATTCTAGTATATTCTAGTATATTCTAGTATATTCTACTATATTCTAGTATATTCTAGTATATTCTAGTATACTCTACTATATTCTAGTATAATCTAGTATATTCTACTATATTCTAGTATATTCTAGTATATTCTAGTATATTCTAGTATATTACGGTATATTCTAGTATATTCTACTATATTCTAGTATATTCGAGTATATTCTAGTATATTCTAGTATATTCTAGTATATTCTAGTATATTCTAGTATATTCTACTATATTCTAGTATATTCGAGTATATTCTAGTATATTCTAGTATATTCGAGTATATTCTACTATATTCTACTATATTCCGGTGTATTCTAGTATATTCTAGTATATTCTAGTATATTCTAGTATATTCTAGTATATTCTAGTATATTCTAGTATATTTTACTATATTCTAGTCTCTTCTAGTGTATTCTAGTATATTCTAATATATTCTAGTATATTCTAATGTATTCTAGTATATTCTAGTATATTCTAGTATATTCTAGTATATTCTAGTGTATTCTGGTATATTCTGGTATATTCTAGTGTACCCTTGTATATTCTAGTACGATCTCGTATATTCTACTATATTCTAGTATATTTTAGTATATTCTAGTATATTCTAGTATATTCTAGTATATTCTACTATATTCTAGTATATTTTACTATATTCTAGTCTCTTCTAGTGTATTCTAGTATATTCTAATATATTCTAGTATATTCTAAAGTATTCTAGTATATTGTAATATATTCTAGTATATTCTAGTATATTCTAGTGTATTCTGGTATATTCTGGTATATTCTAGTGTACCCTTGTATATTCTAGTACGATCTCGTATATTCTACTATATTCTAGTATATTTTAGTATATTCTAGTATATTCTAGTATATTCTAGTATATTCTAGTATATTTTAGTATATTATAGTATATTCTCGCATATTCTAGTATATGCTAGTATATTCTAGTATCTTCCGGTATATTCTGGTATATTCTGGAATATTCTAGAACATTCTGGTATATTCTAGTATATTCTAGTATCTCCTAGTATATTATGGTATATTCTAGTATATTCTAGAATATTCTAGTATATTCTGGTATATTCTACTGTATTCTGGTATATTCTAGTATATTCTACTATATTCTAGTATTTTCTAGTATATTATAGTATATTCTAGTGTATTCTAGTATATTCTAGTATATTCTACTATATTCTAGTATATTCTAGTATATTCTAGTATATTCTACTATATTCTAGTATCTTCTAGTATATTCTAGTATATTCTAATATATTCTAGTATATTCTAGTGTATTCTAGTATATTGTACTATAGTCTAGTATATTCTAGTATATAATAGTGTATTCTGGTATATTCTGGTATATTCTAGTGTACCCTTGTATATTCTAGTACGATCCCGTATATTCTACTATATTCTAGTATATTTTAGTATATTCTAGTATATTCTAGTATATTCTAGTATATTCTAGTATATTCTAGTATATTCTAGTATATTCTAGTATATTCGAGTATATTCTAGTATATTCTAGTATATTCTGGTATACTCTAGTGTACTCTTGTATATTCTAGTATGATCTCGTATATTCTACTATATTCTAGTATATTTTAGTATATTCTAGAATATTCTAGTATATTCTAGTATATTCTAGTATATTCTAGTATATTCTACTATATTCTCGTATATTCGAGTATATTCTAGTATATTCTAGTATATTCATGTATATTCTAGTATATTCTAGTATATTCTAGTATATTCTAGTATATTCTAGTATATTCTAGTATATTCTAGTATATTCTAGTATATTCTAGTATATTCTAGTATATTCTAGTATATTCTAGTATATTCTAGTATATTCTACTATATTCTAGTATATTCGAGTATATTCTAGTATATTCCAGTATATTCTGGTATATTCTAGTATATTCTACTATATTCTAGTATATTCGAGTATATTCTAGTATATTCTAGTATATTCTAGTATATTCTAGTATATTCTAGTATATTCTACTATATTCTAGTATATTCTAGTATATTCTAGTATATTCTAGTATATTCTTGTATATTATAGTATATTCTACTGTATTCTAGTATATTCCCGTATATTCTAGTATATTCCCGTATATTCTAGTATATGCTAGTATATTCTACTATATTCTAGTATATTCTAGTATATTCTAGTATATTCTAGTATATTCTACTATATTCTATTATATTTTACTATATTCTAGTCTCTTCTAGTGTATTCTAGTATATTCTAATATATTCTAGTATATTCTAAAGTATTCTAGTATATTGTAATATATTCTAGTATATTCTAGTATATTCTAGTGTATTCTGGTATATTCTGGTATATTCTAGTGTACCCTTGTATATTCTAGTACGATCTCGTATATTCTACTATATTCTAGTATATTTTAGTATATTCTAGTATATTCTAGTATATTCTAGTATATTCTAGTATATTTTAGTATATTATAGTATATTCTCGCATATTCTAGTATATGCTAGTATATTCTAGTATCTTCCGGTATATTCTGGTATATTCTGGAATATTCTAGAACATTCTGGTATATTCTAGTATATTCTAGTATCTCCTAGTATATTATGGTATATTCTAGTATATTCTAGAATATTCTAGTATATTCTGGTATATTCTACTGTATTCTGGTATATTCTAGTATATTCTACTATATTCTAGTATATTCTAGTATATTATAGTATATTCTAGTGTATTCTAGTATATTCTAGTATATTCTACTATATTCTAGTATATTCTAGTATATTCTAGTATATTCTACTATATTCTAGTATCTTCTAGTATATTCTAGTATATTCTAATATATTCTAGTATATTCTAGTGTATTCTAGTATATTGTACTATAGTCTAGTATATTCTAGTATATACTAGTGTATTCTGGTATATTCTGGTATATTCTAGTGTACCCTTGTATATTCTAGTACGATCCCGTATATTCTACTATATTCTAGTATATTTTAGTATATTCTAGTATATTCTAGTATATTCTAGTATATTCCAGTATATTCTAGTATATTCTAGTATATTATAGTATATTCTAGTGTATTCTAGTATATTCCCGTATATTCTAGTATATGCTAGTATATTCTAGTATATTGTAGTATATTGTAGTATATTCTTGTACATTCCAGTATATTCTAATATATTCTAGTATATTCTAGTGTATTCTAGTATATTGTACTATAGTCTAGTATATTCTAGTATATACTAGTGTATTCTGGTATATTCTGGTATATTCTAGTGTACCCTTGTATATTCTAGTACGATCCCGTATATTCTACTATATTCTAGTATATTTTAGTATATTCTAGTATATTCTAGTATATTCTAGTATATTCTAGTATATTCTAGTATATTCTCGTATATTCTAGTATATTCGAGTATATTCTAGTATATTCTAGTATATTCTGGTATACTCTAGTGTACTCTTGTATATTCTAGTATGATCTCGTATATTCTACTATATTCTAGTATATTCTAGTATATTCTAGTATATTCTAGTATATTCTAGTATATTCTAGTATATTCTAGTATATTCTACTATATTCTCGTATATTCGAGTATATTCTAGTATATTCTAGTATATTCATGTATATTCTAGTATATTCTAGTATATTCTAGTATATTCTAGTATATTCTAGTATATTCTAGTATATTCTAGTATATTCTAGTATATTCTAGTATATTCTAGTATATTCTAGTATATTCTACTATATTCTAGTATATTTTACTATATTCTAGTCTCTTCTAGTGTATTCTAGTATATTCTAATATATTCTAGTATATTCTAATGTATTCTAGTATATTGTACTATATTCTAGTATATTCTAGTATATTCTAGTGTATTCTGGTATATTCTGGTATATTCTAGTGTACCCTTGTATATTCTAGTACGATCTCGTATATTCTACTATATTCTAGTATATTTTAGTATATTCTAGTATATTCTAGTATATTCTAGTATATTCTAGTATATTCTACTATATTCTAGTATATTCGAGTATATTCTAGTATATTCGAGTATATTCTAGTATATTCTAGTATATTCTAGTATATTCTACTATATTCTAGTATATTCTAGTATATTCTAGTATACTCTACTATATTCTAGTATAATCTAGTATATTCTACTATATTCTAGTATATTCTAGTATATTCTAGTATATTCTAGTATATTACGGTATATTCTAGTATATTCTACTATATTCTAGTATATTCGAGTATATTCTAGTATATTCTAGTATATTCTAGTATATTCTAGTATATTCTAGTATATTCTACTATATTCTAGTATATTCGAGTATATTCTAGTATATTCTAGTATATTCGAGTATATTCTACTATATTCTACTATATTCCGGTGTATTCTAGTATATTCTAGTATATTCTAGTATATTCTAGTATATTCTAGTATATTATAGTATATTCTAGTGTATTCTAGTATATTCTAGTATATTCTAGTGTATTCTGGTATATTCTGGAATATTCTAGTGTACCCTTGTATATTCTAGTACGATCTCGTATATTCTACTATATTCTAGTATATTCTAGTATATTCTAGTATATTCTAGTATATTCTACTATATTCTAGTATATTTTACTATATTCTAGTCTCTTCTAGTGTATTCTAGTATATTCTAATATATTCTAGTATATTCTAAAGTATTCTAGTATATTGTAATATATTCTAGTATATTCTAGTATATTCTAGTGTATTCTGGTATATTCTGGTATATTCTAGTGTACCCTTGTATATTCTAGTACGATCTCGTATATTCTACTATATTCTAGTATATTTTAGTATATTCTAGTATATTCTAGTATATTCTAGTATATTCTACTATATTCTAGTATATTTTACTATATTCTAGTCTCTTCTAGTGTATTCTAGTATATTCTAATATATTCTAGTATATTCTAAAGTATTCTAGTATATTGTAATATATTCTAGTATATTCTAGTATATTCTAGTGTATTCTGGTATATTCTGGTATATTCTAGTGTACCCTTGTATATGCTAGTACGATCTCCTATATTCTACTATATTCTAGTATATTTTAGTATATTCTAGTATATTCTAGTATATTCTAGTATATTCTAGTATATTTTAGTATATTCTAGTGTATTCTCGCATATTCTAGTTGTTAAAAAGGTGGACTGTATAATACACTCCAACGACTTTTCAACGGTGGCTCGAATATGAGGAGATAGGAGTTTTTGAGGGAAAGTAAATTGTCGTACAGCGAGGTTATATTGATAGTGACCCACCTAATGGTGGGCCGTTTATTGTATCAAAATAAACCCCTTTGGTGGACGGCGGTCTGCAGGTCCTCCGTCTCCTCCGGTGGTCCCTTGGACGTCTCGCGACGTTGGCGTCTGAAATTAATATTAACGAACGAAGGGGTGAAACCACCTATTCGATACGATACGTATCCGTTCGTGACGCTGTTTCCCGTACGCTCCTGACGGCGATAATCGCTATCGAAGGAGGGGGAATACAGCCAAACTGCTCAGAACGCAGAGTTAGTGGACTGTATGTTTCGACGAACCTCGATAATCGAGAATCCGTCCGCTCGCACTGTCGTAGTCACGGTTAAACCGATTCTACTGCGTGGGCGTCAGCGTAAGGGTGGCGGTTAATCTTACAAGGAGGTTGTAAGGCTCCGAGTTCGATAGTCCAGCCGAATTAACCCGTGCATCAACAACCTTGATTCAAAGCTCGCGAGTGACTCAATACGTCACGCGGCTATAGAAATCTCGGTGGAAGACGTGGTCCAACTCACCACTTACTTGCACAAAAGCGACTATATATAGAGATATATAGAGGGGGCGTATTGTAAGCGTGTTCAGACCAGTCACTATCCCCACTCTCAATACTATCTCCGTCGTAATGACGACGGCGTATATGGCAGGTGTGACTATATTGGTTGAACCGGGTCAAGCCTGCCTAGCTGTGCCGCGCTCGCTCACCCAGAGGAGGGGGGGACAGACCAGGCCTTACCTGCGAGACCTGTGGCTGGACCAGCCAATTCCGACACCGAATAATATGCGAATCCCGTAGGAAAGGCAAGGGTGTAAGGGAAATTGACCTTCACAATCCGAGTATCCGTTCTTCTGCAGCACTGGGACGTCACAGCGTATGCCAGAGCTTGTGGCAGAGGAAATGTACTCGGAAAGAGTGTCCTCCGTGTTACACGGGTGGCCGTACGGAATCGGAAACACGATTCCTTCCAAGAGTTTCTCTTGAACACTTACACGCACACGATCGACTATCTGCGCACAATAGAAGCGGCGTATAACGTAAGTGTGTTAATAAAGAGTTTCTCTTGAACGGCGGGCAGTGAGTTCGGGGAACAAACACGAATCTCGCGTCAATCACACCGAAATACACTTATGCGCGGTGAAGCTACAACCGTGCACTGTTTGAGTACGAAACTCGGAAAATCCAGAGCTCGATTTATAAGTATTGCTATTATTTTATGGCTCTCTTACAGCGTGTGGAACGATCTCGTAATCGAGATCGGTTCCGTTCGCACAGTCGTGCCAAAGCTCGCCGTCAAATACTCGTTACAAGCATCCGACAGCTCGACTGGAGAGTGGATTACGAATTAATTGTTACAAAAACTCAGTTAATCCAGAGTGTTAACTCTTGGGAGGGCTTGATTCTCTTGATAGCGAGAAGAACGATTTCGTAATGAACTCCGTTCTGGTCGCACAGTCGTGCCAAAGCTCGCCGTCAAATACTTGTAGCAAGTATCCAACAGCTCGACTGGAGAACTTTTACCGCTGCGAAGACTCGTAGGACAAGTGATCGCTAGCGCGCCTCAATAGCAAGTGATCGCCTGCACGATTCGTGAGCGAGTTACTCCTCGCACGTCTCGTGAGCAAGTGACGACGTGAACTCGGTGCGGCAACGAAGCGTCGCGAGAGCGTCAGCTGACCCGCTACGCGGCGCTGTCTGTCTCTTACTCGCCTGTCTCTGTTCAACGTACGTCTGTTTGTTGTTCTCTTTGTCTCTCTATACCTTCGCGACACGAGTTTGATTTGAACGTTTTGTACGTTGATCTACCGATCGCCGTGTTTATCGGCTGACATTAGCTGGTAGCCAGAAAGTCACGCCGTTTCTACTTGAATTATTATGGGTTATTGGCCTCTCGAACAAATAACCTCGGAGGAATCGTCAACGGATTTAGATCGTGACAATCGCGAAATTCAAGCACGTTTCAAACTAACGCGATATTTAAACATACCGCCCCCCTTGCACGATTCGTGCAATGACCAGGAGACGCGGTAGTTTGAAAAACACGAAGTAACGAAGGAGACAAAAAGGAGAACAACATGCGAGGATAGTAAAGTAAATTTACTTACATCCTGGCAGGTGGGGCCAAATTTTTACGCCCCTGTAGTATTCCGAGCGCGGAGTGCATCGCTTGATCGACGCCCGCGTGGATCTGCGCATCCGGTGTTGCCGGACCAGATATCCATAGCTCCGACTGAAGGGGTTCCGCAGCTTGTACCTCTCGAATTTGATCCACTGGGTTGTAGCGTGTCGGAAAACGACGCCGTTCAGCATTCGGAAGCATGGTCTGGATTTTTGACACTAGGTTGGCAATCCCAACCTTCCATGTCGTGGTATGCTTCCTTACCTAAGCGAGTGCAATCGTGGAGTTTGTCCAACAAACTACCTTCTCAACTTGTATTTCAAGTGAGCTTTTCACGTGCACTTCTAGCTTGGAGAGGAGCCTGATCCCGTTCAGTTTAAGAACCGGGATGGACTGCGTTTTTTATCGGAGTCACTCGCGTCTTGGCTGGTAACAATGTCGTGGAGACGTCATTGTTATTGGGCGTTACGCGTAAAGACGGAACGGCCAAGTAAGCGGCGGGTGAAGCGTCACAGAATCCGTGTAACTTCACAGAAATCGTGTCGGCTCCGTATCGGAACCATCGAGGAATTTTTAAATCATTTAGATTGCTCCAATCCGTACGGAACGTGTTTCACGTTCTTAACGTATTCGTGGAGATCTGATCGTCCCACTGGAGTTTCTCCAGCCGTTGGAACTGCATCAAAATCTTCGCACGAATCACGACTGGCGAAAGCCGGCCGAGCGGATTGTACTATTTTGCAATCTCCGAAAACAAAGAGCGTTTTGTAATCGGTTCTGCGGACGGTTTAAACCGTTGCAGATTGAAATAAAAATAATCGCTTGATGGTATCCATCGCAATCCAAGTACCTTTTGTTCGGTATTATCGAACAAGGTAATGTCGACGGCGTGGGAGTGAGAGCTTTGGGGGGTGTTTCGTAGTAATCCTGACGAATTTCCAGCCCATTTTCTCAAATTAACCCACGTCTCTGTAAGAGCCCGCACGTTGTGTGCGGATGCACTCTTACAATTGTTTATCGGGTGCTCCCATAAACGTGTCGTCGACGTAAACGTCCTTCTCGAAGATCGGCGCGGTGAGGGAAAGCCCATCACCGTTCTGTCTCTTTAACTCGAGAAGGGTTCGCATCGCTAAATAAGGGACACAGGCCGTACCGGAAGTCACGGTATTCAACTCGAAAGCTTGAAGCTATTCGGTTTCCGGCTTGCGCCACAGGATGCGTTGATATCGACGATCCTGAGGGGCGACGAGAATTTGTCGAAACATTTTCTCGATGTCAGCCACCAGCACGTATTCGTACAGACGTCATCTCGTCGAAACCGAGGTAATATCGTGCTGTAATTTCGAATCTACGTGTAGGATGTCGTTCAGCGAGCGACCTCTCGCTGTTCGGCCGGTAGCGTTAAAAAAACGACTCGCAGCCTTTTTCTGCACTCGCCTTGCGGATTACCGCTCGGTAAGGAATATCGAGTCGGGTTTTGTCAATGGGCGCCAAGCGCGTCATGTGACCCCTCAACTCATATTCTGCGAGAAAGTCATTGTTTTCTCGCACGAGTGTCTGATCTGTGTCTACTTTCTTCCGTAACCTTGTCAAAGCGGAAACCGATATTTGGAAAAATCTACAAATACTGTATCCTGCTTTGTGCGGTTAAAGGGAAGATTGATAACAAATCTTCCCGTCGCATGAAATGCGACGGTTTTTATAAAGTGCGCATCGCACTCTTCCTCAGCCGCGGTAAACACCGGGGCTGTGGGAATTTCCTCTATTTCCCAGAAATATCGAATCGTCTGATCCAGCGATTCGTGAACATTGCAATGCAACGTTCTTATGTTGTTTGGGTGAGGATTAGGTGTGTTTACAGCCTCGGACAATATCCAGCCGAAGGCGGATTCTTGCGCGAGCGGGCCATGAGTATGTATTCGGCGGAATGCCGGCCGAATAATACTCGTAAACACATCTGCGCCGAGCAACACCTCAATGTTTTGTCTCGACGCTAGGTCAGGAACGGCGAGCTGTACGTCGCGTAACGTTTCGTACGTAAGCGCGATCACCGACAGCGATACGTAATTCGGGATTTTTGAAACCACGAATGCGTTCGCATTATAGGTCGTCGATTCATCTGAGGTAAATCCCAGATGCATCTCAACACTATATTTTATGGTCTGGGTCCGACCGCCCCCCAAGCCAGCAAACATGACTGGGTTTTTTCTCCTCGCGAGTTTTAGTTCGTTTACTAAGCTCTCGGAGAAAACGTACGTCTCGGAACCCTGATCCATAAGGGCACGCGCGATACGCGTCGTGCTATTCTTCCCATACACTCTTACGTTGGCCGTAGCAAGCAATACTTGCCTCGGTACACACGCACCGAGCACGGTACAGTGTGACGTAGAGCGTTACGGGGAGTCAGCTGGAGCTCTGTTTATTTTGGCTTGCCGGTGAGGTGGGACGTTAGACCTTTTTTCCATGTCGCTCACCGTTTGCAGCCTTTTTAAACGTCTTATGAGTCTCCGTCTGATCCGAATGCAGCAGAGTATGATGCTTCTCACTGCATTCGCTGCACATTGTCGTGCATTGGCATTGCCTGACCATGTGCTCGTGAGACAAGCAAAGTATACAGTGCTTTTCCTCCTTTATGAACTCGAAGCGAGCTTTAGGAGGCAATCGCAGAAAACTATTGCATTGCAATAGCCCGTGCGACTGCTCACAGAGCTCACAGGTCAACTCCGTAACGGGACTGGGAGTCACCACTGTGTTCAACGCCCGAACACGTGGTTTCTCAGGGGTTGATTTCTCGGGCTTGCGTTTCTGTTCGTTTATAACGATCATAGCGCGTGCATGCGTCTCGAGGAACTCCATTATCTCGTCAAACGAGGGGTATTCCGTCGAGAGCTTTCGAGATTTTTCCCAATCCCAGTCTAGCCGTTGGTCAAGCTTGGTTTTCACCAAATGCGCGAGCAGCCAGCTATGCTGTTCTGCCACTGTTCCCAGATTGTCTAGGGCAGCGAGCGCGTGCTTGAATCCGATGGTGACCTGCTGTATACTAGCGAGGTCATCATTACGGATTGATTCCAGCTGCGTGAGCTGGTCGAGCAGCTTGGCGGTAACTATGCGTGGGAGCCCGAATTCTCGTTGCAGGGTTTCCCACGCTACCTTAAAATTTTTACTTTCAATTTTAAGGTTTTTTTATCTTCGCCAAAGCGTCTCCCTCTAAACAAGCGTTCAGCTGATGCAGCCGCTGCAAGTCAGAGAGCCCTGCGTTTTCAATTACCCCGGTGGTAAATAGATCTTCGAAGTGTTGCCACTCCGATGGATCTCCTCCGTATTTGGGTAAGCGCATTTTTGGGAGCTCGATTGGTGCCTGAAATTGTACTCCGGACACCGTGGGTTTATTAGCCTCGGCTAACTTCGCTTTTTCAGCGGCGACGTAGTCTTCAAATTGCAAGACTTCGTCTAAAGCTTTGTCCATCAACCCCAACTTGAAGAATTCGTAACTATTACGCTTCTGGGGTGGGACAAGCTGTTTCAACGTTGTACAACGTTGCAGGGCATCCGTCCAACTTGCGGAAACGTGCGCCAGTTTTTGGCTGAGGAGCGCCTCAGTAAACTGCGCGCGCCCTTGTTTCTTAAGGTTCGCGATCACCTTTTTGATTATCTGTAGCCGGTCGGTCAGATCTTCGATCGCGTTGTCAACAACGGTCGGTTCTGGCGGCGGTAGAGACATGGTGATCGTTTCGAGAGTCAATATCTACTCGGAGAACCTTGCGGGTATTCCCACTTGAGGAGACCTGTACTATTACTTTCCACTCCTAATTACCTCAAATATCCGGCTCGAAGGACCGTTTGTTAAAAAGGTGGACTGTATAATACACTCCAACGACTTTTCAACGGTGGCTCGAATATGAGGAGATAGGAGTTTTTGAGGGAAAGTAAATTGTCGTACAGCGAGGTTATATTGATAGTGACCCACCTAATGGTGGGCCGTTTATTGTATCAAAATAAACCCCTTTGGTGGACGGCGGTCTGCAGGTCCTCCGTCTCCTCCGGTGGTCCCTTGGACGTCTCGCGACGTTGGCGTCTGAAATTAATATTAACGAACGAAGGGGTGAAACCACCTATTCGATACGATACGTATCCGTTCGTGACGCTGTTTCCCGTACGCTCCTGACGGCGATAATCGCTATCGAAGGAGGGGGAATACAGCCAAACTGCTCAGAACGCAGAGTTAGTGGACTGTATGTTTCGACGAACCTCGATAATCGAGAATCCGTCCGCTCGCACTGTCGTAGTCACGGTTAAACCCGATTCTACTGCGTGGGCGTCAGCGTAAGGGTGGCGGTTAATCTTACAAGGAGGTTGTAAGGCTCCGAGTTCGATAGTCCAGCCGAATTAACCCCGTGCATCAACAACCTTGATTCAAAGCTCGCGAGTGACTCAATACGTCACGCGGCTATAGAAATCTCGGTGGAAGACGTGGTCCAACTCACCACTTACTTGCACAAAAGCGACTATATATAGATATATAGAGGGGGGCGTATTGTAAAGCGTGTTCAGACCAGTCACTATCCCCACTCTCAATACTATCTCCGTCGTAATGACGACGGCGTATATGGCAGGTGTGACTATATTGTTGAACCGGGTCAAGCCTGCCTAGCTGTGCCGCGCTCGCTCACCCAGAGGAGGGGGGGACAGACCAGGCCTTACCTGCGAGACCTGTGGCTGGACCAGCCAATTCCGACACCGAATAATATGCGAATCCCGTAGAAAGGCAAGGGTGTAAGGGAAATTGACCTTCACAATCCGAGTATCCGTTCTTCTGCAGCACTGGGACGTCACAGCGTATGCAGAGCTTGTGGCAGAGGAAATGTACTCGAAAGAGTGTCCTCCGTGTTACACGGGTGGCCGTACGGAATCGGAAACACGATTCCTTCCAAGAGTTTCTCTTGAACACTTACACGCCACACGATCGACTATCTGCGCACAATAGAAGCGGCGTATAACGTAAGTGTGTTAATAAGAGTTTCTCTTGAACGGCGGGCAGTGAGTTCGGGGAACAAACACGAATCTCGCGTCAATCACACCGAAATACACTTATGCGCGGTGAAGCTACAACCGTGCACTGTTTGAGTACGAAACTCGGAAAATCCAGAGCTCGATTTATAAGTATTGCTATTATTTTATGGCTCTCTTACAGCGTGTGGAACGATCTCGTAATCGAGATCGGTTCCGTTCGCACAGTCGTGCCAAAGCTCGCCGTCAAATACTCGTTACAAGCATCCGACAGCTCGACTGGAGAGTGGATTACGAATTAATTGTTACAAAAACTCAGTTAATCCAGAGTGTTAACTCTTGGGAGGGCTTGATTCTCTTGATAGCGAGAAGAACGATTTCGTAATGAACTCCGTTCTGGTCGCACAGTCGTGCCAAAGCTCGCCGTCAAATACTTGTAGCAAGTATCCAACAGCTCGACTGGAGAACTTTTACCGCTGCGAAGACTCGTAGGACAAGTGATCGCTAGCGCGCCTCAATAGCAAGTGATCGCCTGCACGATTCGTGAGCGAGTTACTCCTCGCACGTCTCGTGAGCAAGTGACGACGTGAACTCGATGCGGCAACGAAGCGTCGCGAGAGCGTCAGCTGACCCGCTACGCGGCCGTGTCTGTCTCTTACTCGCCTGTCTCTGTTCAACGTACGTCTGTTTGTTGTTCTCTTTGTCTCTCTATACCTTCGCGACACGAGTTTGATTTGAACGTTTTGTACGTTGATCTACCGATCGCCGTGTTTATCGGCTGACATTAGCTGGTAGCCAGAAAGTCACGCCGTTTCTACTTGAATTATTATGGGTTATTGGCCTCTCGAACAAATAACCTCGGAGGAATCGTCAACGGATTTAGATCGTGACAATCGCGAAATTCAAGCACGTTTCAAACTAACGCGATATTTAAACACTAGTATAATCTGGTATATTCTAGTATATTCTAGTATATTCTAGCATATTCTAGTCTATTCTACCATATTCTAGTATATTCTAGTATATTCCAGTATATTCTAGTATATGCTAGTATATTCTAGTATATTCTAGCATATTCTAGTCTATTCTACCATATTCTAGTATATTCTAGTATATTCTGGTGTATTCTAGTAAATTCTAATATATTCTAGTATATTCTAGTATATACTAGTATATTCTAGTATATTCTAGTATATTCAAGTACATTCTAGTATATTCTAGCATATTCTAGTCTATTCTATTATATTCTAGTATATTCTGTTATACTCTAGTATATTGTAGTATGTTCTAGTATATTCTAGTATATTGTAGTATATTCGAGTATATTCTAGCATATTCTAGTCTATTCTAGTATATTCTAGTATATTCTAGTGGATTCTAGTATATTCTAGTATGTTCTTGTATATTTTAGTATATTATGGTATATTCTAGTATACTGAGGCATATTCTAGTCTATTCTAGTATATTCCAGTATATTCTACCATATTCTAGTATATTCTAGTATATTCTAGCATATTCTAGTCTATTCTACCATATTCTAGTATATTCTAGTATATTCTAGTATATTCTAGCATATTCTGGTATACTCTAGTATATTGTAGTATGTTCTAGTATATTCTAGTATATTCTAGTATATTCGAGTATATTCTACCATATTCTAGTCTATTCTAGTATATTCTAGTATATTCTAGTATATTCTAGTATATTCTAATGTATTCTAGTATATTCTAGTATGTTCTTGTATATTTTAGTATATTATGGTATATTCTAGTATACTGAAGCATATTCTAGTCTACTCTAGTATATTCCAGTATATTCTACCATATTCTACCATATTCTAGTCTATTCTAGTATATTCTAGTATATTCTAGTATATTCTAGTATATTCTGGTATATTCTAGTATATTCGAGTATATTCTAGTATAATCCAGGATATTCTACCATACTCTAGTATATACTAGTATATTCTGGTATATTCTAGTAAATTCTAATATATTCTAGTATATTCTAGTATATTCTAGTATATTCTAGTATATTCTGGTATATTCTAGCATATGCTAGTATATTCTGGTATATTCTGGTATATTCTAGCATATTCTATCATATTCTAGTGTATTCTAGTATATTCTAGCATATTCTAGCATATTCTAGTGTATTCTAGTATATTCTAGTATGTTCTAGTATATTCGAGTATATTCCAGTATATTCTAGTATATTCTGGTATATTCTAGTATATTCTAGTATATCCTAGTATATTCTGGTATATTCTAGTATATTGTAGTATGTTCTAGTATATTCTAGTATATTCTAGTATATTCGAGTATATTCTAGCATATTCTAGTGTATTCTAGTATATTCTAGTATATTCTAGTGTATTCTAGTATATTCTGGTATATTCTAGTAAATTCTAATATATTCTAGTATATTCTAGTATATACTAGTATATTCTGGTATATTCTAGTATATTCTAGTATATTCTAGTATATTCTGGTATATTCTGGTATATTTTAGTATATTCTAGTATATTCTGGTATATTCTAGGATATGCTAGTATATTCTGTTATATTCTAGCATATTCTAGCATATTCTAGTGTATTCTAGTATATTCAAGTTCATTCTAGTATATTCTAGCATATTCTAGTCTATTCTAGTATATTCTAGTATATTCTGGTATATTCTAGCATATTCTGGTCTATTCTAGTATATTCTAGTATGTTCTAGTATATTCGAGTATATTCCAGTATATTCTACCATATTCTACCATATTCTAGTCTATTCTAGTATATTCTAGTATATTCTAGTATATTCTAGTATATTCTGGTATATTCTAGTATATTCGAGTATATTCTAGTATATTCCAGTATATTCTACCATATTCTAGTATATTCTAGTATATTCTGGTATATTCTAGTAAATTCTAATATATTCTAGTATATTCTAGTATATTCAGGTATATTCTAGTATATTCTAGTATATTCTAGCATATTCTAGTCTATTCTACCATATTCTAGTATATTCTAGTATATTCTGGTATATTCTAGCATATGCTAATATATTCTGGTATATTCTGGTATATTCTAGCATATTCTAGCATATTCTAGTGTATTCTAGTATATTCTAGCATATTCTGGCATATTCTAGTGTATTCTAGTATATTCTAGTATATTCGAGTATATTCGAGTATATTCCAGTATATTCTAGTATATTCTAGTATATTCTAGTATATTCTAGCATATTCTAGTCTATTCTACCATATTCTAGTATATTCTAGTATATTCTGGTGTATTCTAGTAAATTCTAATATATTCTAGTATATTCTAGTATATACTAGTATATTCTAGTATATACTAGTATATTCTAGTATATTCTAGTATATTCAAGTACATTCTAGTATATTCTAGCATATTCTAGTCTATTCTATTATATTCTAGTATATTCTGGTATACTCTAGTATATTGTAGCATGTTCTAGTATATTCTAGTATATTCTAGTATATTCGAGTATATTCTAGCATATTCTAGTCTATTCTAGTATATTCTAGTATATTCTAGTGTATTCTAGTATATTCTAGTATGTTCTTGTATATTTTAGTATATTATGGTATATTCTAGTATACTGAGGCATATTCTAGTCTATTCTAGTATATTCCAGTATATTCTACCATATTCTAGTATATTCTAGTATATTCTAGCATATTCTAGTCTATTCTACCATATTCTAGTATATTCTAGTATATTCGAGTATATTCTAGCATATTCTGGTATACTCTAGTATATTGTAGTATGTTCTAGTATATTCTAGTATATTCTAGTATATTCGAGTATATTCTACCATATTCTAGTCTATTCTAGTATATTCTAGTATATTCTAATGTATTCTAGTATATTCTAGTATGTTCTTGTATATTTTAGTATATTATGGTATATTCTAGTATACTGAAGCATATTCTAGTCTACTCTAGTATATTCCAGTATATTCTACCATATTCTACCATATTCTTGTCTACTCTAGTATATTCCAGTATATTCTACCATATTCTACCATATTCTAGTCTATTCTAGTATATTCTAGTATATTCTAGTATATTCTAGTATATTCTGGTATATTCTAGTATATTCGAGTATATTCTAGTATAATCCAGGATATTCTACCATATTCTAGTATATTCTAGTATATTCTGGTATATTCTAGTAAATTCTAATATATTCTAGTATATTCTAGTATATTCTAGTATATTCTAGTATATTCTGGTATATTCTAGCATATGCTAGTATATTCTGGTATATTCTGGTATATTCTAGCATATTCTATCATATTCTAGTGTATTCTAGTATATTCTAGCATATTCTAGCATATTCTAGTGTATTCTACCATATTCTAGTATATTCTAGTATATTCTGGCATATTCTAGTAAATTCTAATATATTCTAGTATATTCTAGTATATACTAGTATATTCTGGAATATTCTAGTATATTCTAGTATATTCTAGTATATTCTGGTATATTCTGGGATATTTTAGTATATTCTAGTATATTCTGGTATATTCTAGGATATGCTAGTATATTCTGTTATATTCTAGCATATTCTAGCATATTCTAGTGTATTCTAGTATATTCAAGTACATTCTAGTATATTCTAGCATATTCTAGTCTATTCTAGTATATTCTAGTATATTCTGGTATATTCTAGCATATTCTGGTCTATTCTAGTATTTTCTAGTATGTTCTAGTATATTCGAGTATATTCCAGTATATTCTAGTATATTCTGGTATATTCTAGTATATTCTAGTATATCCTGGTATATTCTGGTATATTCTCGTATATTGTAGTATGTTCTAGTATATTCTAGTATATTCTAGTATATTCGAGTATATTCTAGCATATTCTAGTGTATTCTAGTATATTCTAGTATATTCTAGTGTATTCTAGTATATTCTGGCATATTCTAGTAAATTCTAATATATTCTAGTATATTCTAGTATATACTAGTATATTCTGGTATATTCTAGTATATTCTAGTATATTCTAGTATATTCTGGTATATTCTGGTATATTTTAGTATATTCTAGTATATTCTGGTATATTCTAGGATATGCTAGTATATTCTGTTATATTCTAGCATATTCTAGCATATTGTAGTGTATTCTAGTATATTCAAGTACATTCTAGTATATTCTAGCATATTCTAGTCTATTCTAGTATATTCTAGTATATTCTGGTATATTCTAGCATATTCTGGTCTATTCTAGTATATTCTAGTATGTTCTAGTATATTCGAGTATATTCCAGTATATTCTAGTATATTCTAGTATATCCCGGTATATTCTGGTATATTCTCGTATATTGTAGTATGTTCTAGAATATTCTAGTATATTCTAGTATATTCGAGTATATTCTAGCATATTCTAGTGTATTCTAGTATATTCTAGTATATTCTAGTGTATTCTAGTATATTCTAGTATATTCTGGTATATTCTAGTATATTCGAGTATATTCTAGTATATTCGAGTATATTCTAGTATATTCTAGTATATTCTAGTATATTCTAGTATATTCAAGTACATTCTAGTATATTCTAGCATATTCTAGTCTATTCTAGTATATTCTGGTATATTCTAGTATATTCTAGTATATTCTGGTATATTCTAGCATATGCTAGTATATTCTGGTATATTCTGGTATATTCTAGCATATGCTAGCATATTCTAGTGTATTCTAGTATATTCTAGCATATTCTGGCATATTCTAGTGTATTCTAGTATATTCTAGTATATTCGAGTATATTCGAGTATATTCCAGTATATTCTAGTATATTCTAGTATATTCCAGTATATTCTAGCATATTCTAGTCTATTCTACCATATTCTAGTATATTCTAGTATATTCTGGTATATTCTAGTATATTCTAGTATATTCTAGTATATTCTGGTATATTCTAGCATATTCTAGTCTGTTCCAGAATATTCTAGTATATTCTGGTATATTCTAGTATATTCGCGGATATTCTAGTATATTCTAGCATATTCTAGTCTATTCTAGTATATTCTAGTATATTCTAGTATATTCAAGTATATTCTGGTATATTCTTGTATATTCGAGTATATTCTAGTATATTCTGGTATATTCTAGTATATTCGAGTATATTCTAGTATAATCCAGGATATTCTACCATATTCTAGTATATTCTAGTATATTCTGGTATATTCTAGTAAATTCTAATATATTCTAGTATATTCTAGTATATATTCGTACATTCTGGTATATTCTAGCATATTCTAGTGTATTCTAGTTTATTCTAGTATATTCTAATATATTCTGGTATATTCTAGCATATTCTAGCATATAATAGTGTATTCTAGTATATTCTAGTATATTCTAGTATATTCTGGTATATTCTAGTATATCCTAGTATATTCTAGTATATTCTAGTATATTCTAGTATATTCTGGTATATTCTAGCATATTCTAGTCTGTTCCAGAATATTCTAGTATATTCTGGTATAATCTAGTATATACTGGTATATTCTGGTATATTCTAGTTTATTCTAGCATATTCTATTGTATTCTAGTATATTCTAGTATATTCTAGTATATTCGAGTATATTCTGGTATATTCTGCTATATTCTGGTATATATTAGTATATTCTAGTATATTCAGGTATATTCTAGTATATTCTAGTATATTCTAGCATATTCTAGTCTATTCTACCATATTCTAGTATATTCTAGTATAATCTGGTATATTCTAGCATATGCTAATATATTCTGGTATATTCTGGTATATTCTAGCATATTCTAGCATATTCTAGTGTATTCTAGTATATTCTAGCATATTCTGGCATATTCTAGTGTATTCTAGTATATTCTAGTATATTCGAGTATATTCGAGTATATTCCAGTATATTCTAGTATATTCTAGTATATTCTAGTATATTCTAGCATATTCTAGTCTATTCTAGTATATTCTGGTATATTCTGCTATATTCTGGTATATATTAGTATATTCTAGTATATTCAGGTATATTCTAGTATATTCTAGTATATTCTAGCATATTCTAGTCTATTCTACCATATTCTAGTATATTCTAGTATATTCCAGTATATTCTAGTATATGCTAGTATATTCTAGTATATTCTAGCATATTCTAGTCTATTCTACCATATTCTAGTATATTCTAGTATATTCTGGTGTATTCTAGTAAATTCTAATATATTCTAGTATATTCTAGTATATACTAGTATATTCTAGTATATTCTAGTATATTCAAGTACATTCTAGTATATTCTAGCATATTCTAGTCTATTCTATTATATTCTAGTATATTCTGTTATACTCTAGTATATTGTAGTATGTTCTAGTATATTCTAGTATATTCTAGTATATTCGAGTATATTCTAGCATATTCTAGTCTATTCTAGTATATTCTAGTGGATTCTAGTATATTCTAGTATGTTCTTGTATATTTTAGTATATTATGGTATATTCTAGTATACTGAGGCATATTCTAGTCTATTCTAGTATATTCCAGTATATTCTACCATATTCTAGTATATTCTAGTATATTCTAGCATATTCTAGTCTATTCTACCATATTCTAGTATATTCTAGTATATTCTAGTATATTCTAGCATATTCTGGTATACTCTAGTATATTGTAGTATGTTCTAGTATATTCTAGTATATTCTAGTATATTCGAGTATATTCTACCATATTCTAGTCTATTCTAGTATATTCTAGTATATTCTAATGTATTCTAGTATATTCTAGTATGTTCTTGTATATTTTAGTATATTATGGTATATTCTAGTATACTGAAGCATATTCTAGTCTACTCTAGTATATTCCAGTATATTCTACCATATTCTACCATATTCTAGTCTATTCTAGTATATTCTAGTATATTCTAGTATATTCTAGTATATTCTAGTATATTCTAGTATATTCTGGTATATTCTAGTATATTCGAGTATATTCTAGTATAATCCAGGATATTCTACCATATTCTAGTATATTCTAGTATATTCTGGTATATTCTAGTAAATTCTAATATATTCTAGTATATTCTAGTATATTCTAGTATATTCTAGTATATTCTGGTATATTCTAGCATATGCTAGTATATTCTGGTATATTCTGGTATATTCTAGCATATTCTATCATATTCTAGTGTATTCTAGTATATTCTAGCATATTCTAGCATATTCTAGTGTATTCTACCATATTCTAGTATGTTCTAGTATATTCGAGTATATTCCAGTATATTCTAGTATATTCTGGTATATTCTAGTATATTCTAGTATATCCTGGTATATTCTGGTATATTCTCGTATATTGTAGTATGTTCTAGTATATTCTAGTATATTCTAGTATATTCGAGTATATTCTAGCATATTCTAGTGTATTCTAGTATATTCTAGTATATTCTAGTGTATTCTAGTATATTCTGTCATATTCTAGTAAATTCTAATATATTCTAGTATATTCTAGTATATACTAGTATATTCTGGTATATTCTAGTATATTCTAGTATATTCTAGTATATTCTGGTATATTCTGGTATATTTTAGTATATTCTAGTATATTCTGGTATATTCTAGGATATGCTAGTATATTCTGTTATATTCTAGCATATTCTAGCATATTCTAGTGTATTCTAGTATATTCAAGTACATTCTAGTATATTCTAGCATATTCTAGTCTATTCTAGTATATTCTAGTATATTCTGGTATATTCTAGCATATTCTGGTCTATTCTAGTATATTCTAGTATGTTCTAGTATATTCGAGTATATTCCAGTATATTCTACCATATTCTACCATATTCTAGTCTATTCTAGTATATTCTAGTATATTCTAGTATATTCTAGTATATTCTGGTATATTCTAGTATATTCGAGTATATTCTAGTATAATCCAGTATATTCTACCATATTCTAGTATATTCTAGTATATTCTGGTATATTCTAGTAAATTCTAATATATTCTAGTATATTCTAGTATATTCAGGTATATTCTAGTATATTCTAGTATATTCTAGCATATTCTAGTCTATTCTACCATATTCTAGTATATTCTGGTATATTCTAGCATATGCTAATATATTCTGGTATATTCTGGTATATTCTAGCATATTCTAGCATATTCTAGTGTATTCTAGTATATTCTAGCATATTCTGGCATATTCTAGTGTATTCTAGTATATTCTAGTATATTCGAGTATATTCGAGTATATTCCAGTATATTCTAGTATATTCTAGTATATTCTAGTATATTCTAGCATATTCTAGTCTATTCTACCATATTCTAGTATATTCTAGTATATTCTGGTGTATTCTAGTAAATTCTAATATATTCTAGTATATTCTAGTATATACTAGTATATTCTAGTATATACTAGTATATTCTAGTATATTCTAGTATATTCAAGTACATTCTAGTATATTCTAGCATATTCTAGTCTATTCTATTATATTCTAGTATATTCTGGTATACTCTAGTATATTGTAGTATGTTCTAGTATATTCTAGTATATTCTAGTATATTCGAGTATATTCTAGCATACTCTAGTCTATTCTAGTATATTCTAGTATATTCTAGTGTATTCTAGTATATTCTAGTATGTTCTTCTATATTTTAGTATATTATGGTATATTCTAGTATACTGAGGCATATTATAGTCTATTCTAGTATATTCCAGTATATTCTACCATATTCTAGTATATTCTAGTATATTCTAGCATATTCTAGTCTATTCTACCATATTCTAGTATATTCTAGTATATTCGAGTATATTCTAGCATATTCTGGTATACTCTCGTATATTGTAGTATGTTCTAGTATATTCTAGTATATTCTAGTATATTCGAGTATATTCTACCATATTCTAGTCTATTCTAGTATATTCTAGTATATTCTAATGTATTCTAGTATATTCTAGTATGTTCTTGTATATTTTAGTATATTATGGTATATTCTAGTATACTGAAGCATATTCTAGTCTACTCTAGTATATTCCAGTATATTCTACCATATTCTACCATATTCTTGTCTACTCTAGTATATTCCAGTATATTCTACCATATTCTACCATATTCTAGTCTATTCTAGTATATTCTAGTATATTCTAGTATATTCTAGTATATTCTGGTATATTCTAGTATATTCGAGTATATTCTGGTATAATCCAGGATATTCTACCATACTCTAGTATATTCTAGTATATTCTGGTATATTCTAGTAAATTCTAATATATTCTAGTATATTCTAGTATATTCTAGTATATTCTAGTATATTCTGGTATATTCTAGCATATGCTAGTATATTCTGTTATATTCTGGTATATTCTAGCATATTCTATCATATTCTAGTGTATTCTAGTATATTCTAGCATATTCTAGCATATTCTAGTGTATTCTACCATATTCTAGTATATTCTAGTATATTCTGGCATATTCTAGTAAATTCTAATATATTCTAGTATATTCTAGTATATACTAGTATATTCTGGTATATTCTAGTATATTCTAGTATATTCTAGTATATTCTAGTATATACTAGTATATTCTAGTATATTCTAGTATATTCAAGTACATTCTAGTATATTCTAGCATATTCTAGTCTATTCTATTATATTCTAGTATATTCTGTTATACTCTAGTATATTGAAGTATGTTCTAGTATATTCTAGTATATTGTAGTATATTCGAGTATATTCTAGCATATTCTAGTCTATTCTAGTATATTCTAGTATATTCTAGTGGATTCTAGTATATTCTAGTATGTTCTTGTATATTTTAGTATATTATGGTATATTCTAGTGTATTGTGGCATATTCTAGTCTATTCTAGTATATTCCAGTATATTCTACCATATTCTAGTATATTCTAGTATATTCTAGCATATTCTAGTCTATTCTACCATATTCTAGTATATTCTAGTATATTCTAGTATATTCTAGCATATTCTGGTATATTCTAGTATATTGTAGTATGTTCTAGTATATTCTAGTATATTCTAGTATATTCGAGTATATTCTACCATATTCTAGTCTATTCTAGTATATTCTAGTATATTCTAATGTATTCTAGTATATTCTAGTATGTTCTTGTATATTTTAGTATATTATGGTATATTCTAGTATACTGAAGCATATTCTAGTCTACTCTAGTATATTCCAGTATATTCTACCATATTCTACCATATTCTAGTATATTCTAGTATATTCTAGTATATTCTAGTATATTCTAGTATATTCTGGTATATTCTAGTATATTCGAGTATATTCTAGTATAATCCAGGATATTCTACCATACTCTAGTATATACTAGTATATTCTGGTATATTCTAGTAAATTCTAATATATTCTAGTATATTCTAGTATATTCTAGTATATTCTAGTATATTCTGGTATATTCTAGCATATGCTAGTATATTCTGGTATATTCTGGTATATTCTAGCATATTCTATCATATTCTAGTGTATTCTAGTATATTCTAGCATATTCTAGCATATTCTAGTGTATTCTACCATATTCTAGTATATTCTAGTATATTCGAGTATATTCCAGTATATTCTAGTATATTCTGGTATATTCTAGTATATTCTAGTATATCCTAGTATATTCTGGTATATTCTAGTATATTGTAGTATGTTCTAGTATATTCTAGTATATTCTAGTATATTCGAGTATATTCTAGCATATTCTAGTGTATTCTAGTATATTCTAGTATATTCTAGTGTATTCTAGTATATTCTGGTATATTCTAGTAAATTCTAATATATTCTAGTATATTCTAGTATATACTAGTATATTCTGGTATATTCTAGTATATTCTAGTATATTCTAGTATATTCTGGTATATTCTGGTATATTTTAGTATATTCTAGTATATTCTGGTATATTCTAGGATATGCTAGTATATTCTGTTATATTCTAGCATATTCTAGCATATTCTAGTGTATTCTAGTATATTCTAGTATATTCTAGCATATTCTAGTCTATTCTAGTATATTCTAGTATATTCTGGTATATTCTAGTATATTCTGGTCTATTCTAGTATATTCTAGTATGTTCTAGTATATTCGAGTATATTCCAGTATATTCTACCATATTCTACCATATTCTAGTATATTCTAGTATATTCTAGTATATTCTAGTATATTCTAGTATATTCTGGTATATTCTAGTATATTCGAGTATATTCTAGTATATTCCAGTATATTCTACCATATTCTAGTATATTCTAGTATATTCTGGTATATTCTAGTAAATTCTAATATATTCTAGTATATTCTAGTATATTCTAGTATATTCTAGTATATTCTAGTATATTCTAGCATATTCTAGTCTATTCTACCATATTCTAGTATATTCTAGTATATTCTGGTATATTCTAGCATATGCTAGTCTATTCTGGTATATTCTGGTATATTCTGGTATATTCTAGCATATTCTAGCATATTCTAGTGTATTCTAGTATATTCTAGCATATTCTGGCATATTCTAGTGTATTCTAGTATATTCTAGTATATTCGAGTATATTCGAGTATATTCCAGTATATTCTAGTATATTCTAGTATATTCTAGTATATTCTAGCATATTCTAGTCTATTCTACCATATTCTAGTATATTCTAGTATATTCTGGTGTATTCTAGTAAATTCTAATATATTCTAGTATATTCTAGTATATACTAGTATATTCTAGTATATACTAGTATATTCTAGTATATTCTAGTATATTCAAGTACATTCTAGTATATTCTAGCATATTCTAGTCTATTCTATTATATTCTAGTATATTCTGGTATACTCTAGTATATTGTAGCATGTTCTAGTATATTCTAGTATATTCTAGTATATTCGAGTATATTCTAGCATATTCTAGTCTATTCTAGTATATTCTAGTATATTCTAGTGTATTCTAGTATATTCTAGTATGTTCTTGTATATTTTAGTATATTATGGTATATTCTAGTATACTGAGGCATATTCTAGTCTATTCTAGTATATTCCAGTATATTCTACCATATTCTAGTATATTCTAGTATATTCTAGCATATTCTAGTCTATTCTACCATATTCTAGTATATTCTAGTATATTCGAGTATATTCTAGCATATTCTGGTATACTCTAGTATATTGTAGTATGTTCTAGTATATTCTAGTATATTCTAGTATATTCGAGTATATTCTAGCATATTCTAGTCTATTCTAGTATATTCTAGTATATTCTAGTGTATTCTAGTATATTCTAGTATGTTCTTGTATATTTTAGTATATTATGGTATATTCTAGTATATTGTAGCATATTCTAGTCTACTCTAGTATATTCCAGTATATTCTACCATATTCTACCATATTCTTGTCTACTCTAGTATATTCCAGTATATTCTACCATATTCTACCATATTCTAGTCTATTCTAGTATATTCTAGTATATTCTAGTATATTCTAGTATATTCTGGTATATTCTAGTATATTCGAGTATATTCTAGTATATTCCAGTATATTCTACCATATTCTAGTATATTCTAGTATATTCTGGTATATTCTAGTAAATTCTAATATATTCTAGTATATTCTAGTATATTCTAGTATATTCTAGTATATTCTGGTATATTCTAGCATATGCTAGTATATTCTGGTATATTCTGGTATATTCTAGCATATTCTATCATATTCTAGTGTATTCTAGTATATTCTAGCATATTCTAGCATATTCTAGTGTATTCTACCATATTCTAGTATATTCTAGTATATTCTGGCATATTCTAGTAAATTCTAATATATTCTAGTATATTCTAGTATATACTAGTATATTCTGGTATATTCTAGTATATTCTAGTATATTCTAGTATATTCTGGTATATTCTGGCATATTCTACTATATTCTAGTATATTCTGGTATATTCTAGGATATGCTAGTATATTCTGTTATAATCTAGCATATTCTAGCATATTCTAGTGTATTCTAGTATATTCAAGTACATTCTAGTATATTCTAGCATATTCTAGTCTATTCTAGTATATTCTAGTATATTCTGGTATATTCTAGCATATTCTGGTCTATTCTAGTATATTCTAGTATGTTCTAGTATATTCGAGTATATTCCAGTATATTCTAGTATATTCTGGTATATTCTAGTATATTCTAGTATATTCTAGTATATTCTGGTATATTCTCGTATATTGTAGTATGTTCTAGTATATTCTAGTATATTCTAGTATATTCGAGTATATTCTAGCATATTCTAGTGTATTCTAGTATATTCTAGTATATTCTAGTGTATTCTAGTATATTCTGGTATATTCTAGTAAATTCTAATATATTCTAGTATATTCTAGTATATACTAGTATATTCTGGTATATTCTAGTATATTCTAGTATATTCTAGTATATTCTGGTATATTCTGGTATATTTTAGTATATTCTAGTATATTCTGGTATATTCTAGGATATGCTAGTATATTCTGTTATATTCTAGTATATTCTAGCATATTGTAGTGTATTCTAGTATATTCAAGTACATTCTAGTATATTCTAGCATATTCTAGTCTATTCTAGTATATTCTAGTATATTCTGGTATATTCTAGCATATTCTGGTCTATTCTAGTATATTC